>RJWJ010032245.1:0-18648 GCA_004363605.1 Indri indri
GTGCTGGCAGATGCCGGGCATCTAGCCACCTAGGCATGGGCTCTCACTTCCCTGGCATCCCGCCTCCTCCCGCCCCTGTCCTCACTGTCCCCACCGTCCCCAGGGGAGGGAGGTCCACCCTCAGATTTACTAGGGCATGTTAAGAACACGGTTTGAAGCCATCTCTGAGGCCACGAGGTCATGGCAGTTTCCCATCGATCTATTTGTCCCTCCCTTGGCTGGAGCCCTTTGCCCCGCCGGCCCCCAGAGCCGTATCAAACTTCAGCCGCTTCTCCCCAGCCCCAGAGGGCCGAAACACAGGGCAGGACTTTAAAACACAGCCACCGGGCGATTTACCAGCTGGGCTGCCGAACCCTGACCTCCGGAGGAGATGTAATGCACCTCCCTGGTTTAGCTGGATCGATGTGCCGTGAAAAACAGCCCCATGTGGGCCGGTTAGGACAGGGGTGGAGACGCCCTCTGCGCCAGAAATCCCACCCCGACAGCCGCCGAGCCAGCGTCTGTGGCTCACACGCCTCAGGGCGTCTCCGGGCTTGTCCACTGTTCCACCGAAAAGTCTCAGGCAGGAGCCTGCGAGTGTGGGGGCCACTGAGTCCGCCCTCTAGGACTCGGACGGGGAAATTGAAGCTGAGTGGGCTCCCCAAGGTCACAGAGCAAGTCGAAGAAGGTCTCCAGCTCCCTGAGGGGAACTCGCCCGCTCAGCGCCTCTGCTTTCTCCTGTGGGCCAAGGGGGCAGGGGCCAGGTTTACAGAGCTGTCATGGTGTTTGGGGTAGCATAGGTCCCTTGGAAAGTCAAGCTTGTCTGTCCTTTCCCAATATGTCACCAGGGTGGAGCTTCCTGTCCTTGACTCCACCCTGCCTCCATGTGGGGCAGAAACCAGACCTTCAAGACGGCGTCCTGGCTCAGTCACTACACTGTCCCAAGGGCAGAGGCCAGAGGCACCAAGGCCCCGTATGCTCAGGTCCTCTTGCTCCCCAGAAAGAACAGCAGCCTACACTTCGGGAGGAAGGTTAAGAAGCGTGGGAGGGCCCTGGGTCCAAATTTTCCTCAGTCCTCGTGTGACCCCTACCCCCAGCCCGAGCCGGCAGGAAAGCAGAGGTTCCACGGCCCCCCTGCTCCAAGCAGGTCTGTGGACCAACAGGGTCGCCTGGGAGCCTACTTTCTCGTAGGCAGAACCTAGGCCCTTGTCCTCCAGCCACGCTGATCTGGAGGAAAAGTCTGCATGTGACAAGATCCCGGCTCATTCATATGCAGGCCAAGGTTTGAAAAGTGGGGATGAGCAGGATTTGCTGGAGTTAAATGAGGAGAGGGGTGTGTGTGTGTGTGTGCGCGCGTGAGTACTTACCTAAAGAAAGAGCTTGAGCGGAAGGAAGGAGGGAAGGAGGGAAGGAGAAGGAAGGAAGGAAGGAAAGAAAGAAACCCTGCTTGTGTCCAAAAAATATTTGAAGTAACTTCAGAACAGGACATGGCAACCCCTTTAAAGAAAACAAACAAAATCGATCCCAGCTGAAAGAACAGAGGGTGGTTCCAGGCACCAGCGTGGGGCGGGCTTCCCACAGAGGCCACGTTGGCTCCAAGTAGCCCAGTGGTGCATCTGCCAGGGCTGGAAGCTCCCAGCTCTCCTGGATCACACTGTCCTGGAACTGGCCTGGGGCTCTGAGCCACTGCCTTTGTCTCCCCCTCAGGACAGCTGCTTGCTCCTCCACAGGGGTAGCGGGGATGAGGGAGGGGGCTGCCATCCCCTCGGGCTTACTTGGAAGCTTCCCTGAGTCACTCTGGCCTGAGTTCAAGTTCTGGTTCTATATCTTTCTTGCAGTGTACTTCTGGGCGAATCCCTTAACTTTTCAGAATCTCAGTTTTCTCGTCTGTAAATTGGAAGCATGTTACTACCTTACAGAGTGGTCGAGTCTTCGGCAAGGTAGCATCTGTGATGTGCTTGGCATGGACGAAGGGCTCGAGATACCCCTGCTGCTCCTGGTGAGTTACGGAGGGGCTGGCCCTCCCACCTGCCTGCCCTGCTCTGGAGCCATCAGCCGGGCAGGGGCACAGGTACCTTCTGTGACTTCCACCAAAAGCTACCCGTGGCATTAGGCTTTGGTATATGCAAGGGACCACAGAGGATTGGGAAGGAGAGGTTCATGTCACATACCCCAGGGAACTTCAGATTGAGTTAGGACACCCCAGGTTCCCTGGGCACCCTGCCAGGTGGCTGGATGCGTCAGAGCCCCCCCCGCCCCCCGCCGTGCTCCCCTGCCACCTGCCCTGCCCCGCCCCATGCCTGCTCGCCTCCGTGCAGAGTGGCCCAGAGGGCTGCTTGCCTGTCCGGCCCCTGCCAACCCAAGCCTCAAAGCCTCCCTTCCCTTCCCGAGCGATTCTGGGAGGGCAGCTTGAAGGTCATCATTTTTCCCACGCCTCCTATACTGGCACGAGGATTGAATGCTCACTGTGACAACGGCACAGTGCCTGACACGTGACGTTCAGCACTCGGTCCTTCACCGCACACCATCTATTGACACCGGGTACGTGCCAGGCACTGAGCTAATGCTGGGGACAGAGCAGTGAGCAAAATGGGGGACCTCGGCCCCCTGGAATGGGGGACCTAGAGCCACACTGTCCAGCACAGTAGCCACCGGCTCGTGTGGCCTTGAGCACTGAAACGTGGTCAGTCCCGATTGAGATGTGTGTAAATGTTAAAAACACAGTGGATTTCGAAGACTTAGTGCCAACAAAAGAATGTAAAATATCTTAATTTTAAAAATATTGATTACATGTTGATGTGATCACACTATGGATATATGGCATGAAACAAGATCTATAAATACCTTAAGTTCACCTATTTCTTTTGTATTTTTTAATGTGGCTACCAGAAAATATAAAATTACATCCCGGGCTCACGTTCTATTTCTATTTCTATTGTACAACGCTGTTCTAGAGGGTGAGATAGAAAACAAACTAATAAGCAGAAGGAATAGTTACAAGTAAACCAGAAGACAGGAAGGTGACACATCAGGAAAAGCCCGGGAAGGAGACCAGCAGGAGGAAGTGCGGCTGGAAGCAAGGGAAGAGGGCTCTTCAGATGGGGACATATGAGCTGGACGTATGGCCAAGAAGATGCCAGTTCGGGCAGAGCTGGAGAAAGAGCATTCCTGGCAGGAAACAGCAAGTGCAAAGGCCCTGAGGTGGAGCAGAGCTTGGCCAGTTGGAGGAGGTAGGAGGAGGCTGGGGAGGCTGGGCCAGGCAAGGCCCCAGATGAGCCCGGTGGGTTGGGCAGGACCCCAGTCATGTAGGGTCTTCAGCCACTGGGGGATTTTGGACAGGGGCTGACATGTTCCCATTTATATTTCGGGAAGATGATCATTTGAAAGGAGCTGCCAGAGTGAAGATTGTATATAAGCAATGACCGATAGGGGGAAAGGGGAGTGGGGTGTCTAACACTTGGAGGGAGGCCTTGGTGGTCCTGACTGTCTGGGTGGATAAGGGAAGGCGGAGTGTTGGGGGGGCACTGGGATAGAAAGCCGGTGCAGGCGATGCATGGTGGTCACCACCGGAGTTTTGTTCAATTTAGATGTAAGTTCCATATAGTCACAGCAGGAGTCTCAAGTGTATAGCGGGACGATCGCATCGTGTAGCCACCACCTGAATCCGGCCAGAACATTTCCAGCATTCCAGAAGCCCTGTATGCCCCTCCCAGTCGCTGTCACTGCCTGTGTAGCAGCTACCTACTACTGCATAACAAATTACCACAAAGTTAGCAGCTTTTTTATTATCTCACAGTTTCACAGGTCCTCTGCTCAGGGCTCAGCAGCTGCAATCAAGGTGTCAGCCGAGGTGCATGCATTCCTGGAGCCCAGGTCGTCTTCCTGGCCCCGCAGCTGCCGGCGGAATTCAGTTCCTTGCAGTGTAGGACTGAAGTCCTGTTTTCTCCCTGGCTGTCAGCCCACGGCCCTGTGACCGTGCGGGAATCTCAGGCAGTTCCCAGGATCGCAGCTTGCTTCTGCAAGCCGGCACGTCTCTCTCTTGCGGCCCACCCTTTCAGGTAACTCAAAATCAACTGCTCTGGGATCTTAATTATATCCGCAGAACTCCAGCTTGGTCATATTGCATAGGCTGGAAGCAAATCCCTGGTCCCATCCATCGATGAGGAGGGGATGACACAGGTGTAAACCCCCAGGGTTAGAAATCAGTGCGGGTCACTTTAACATCTGTCTGCCACAAATGGTAATGGTTGTTCCGACCTCTATTGTCAATTAGAAATTAATCAATGTATTGGCGTATTAATTTGAATGGACTGGTTAACTCATCAGTCAGTTGTGTCAGGTTCCTCTCACCCACCCTGTGTCCGTGGGATCTATCCGCGTTGCGCCCGCGTCGGTCCCTTGCTGCTTTTCGCTGCTGCAACGTACTTCATTGTAGGGACACGCCACACTTCGCCTACCCTCTGCAAATTGTCCCAGGTTCTGACTATTAAAACAGAACTACAGGTGGGATTCTGCATGGGATTCCAGAACAATCCAAAGACATTAATGGAAACATTGGTGATATCAGATTAAAATCTATAGTTTAATTAGCAACATGGTACCCATGGTAATTTCTCAGTTCTACCAATGGGCCATGGTTACAGAAGATGTTAACTGTGGGAGAAACTGGGTGATGGGTATACAGGAGCTCTCCGTACTAGTTTTGCAACTTTTTGTAAATTTAAAATTATTCCAAAATGAACATTTTATTAAACAATAAATACATAAAGCTGCTAGCAAACACCAGCCATGGGCCATGGCGGAGTAATGGGTGCACGGCCAGCCCTCCTTCTTACACATCCGCTAACCTGGACACGGCCTGCGAGGCCGCTGTTCTTGCGCAGTGCTCAGCGGGCAGCACGAGACCACGATCCCAGAAGAAGGGAAACCCGTGAGGTGAGCTCCACAGTCACCGGCTCTCAGCTTGGGGCCAATTTCCCAGCCACCGACCAGAAAGTGGGGGCCCAAGCAGAACACGACCTCCCCTCTGGGCTAGGGAGGCGGAGGCCAGGACGTGGAGCTGCCGGAGCAGCTGGGACACGTGGGGCGGGCGAGGAGGATGCTGCACAGGGCGGGTTCTGAACCAGTCTTCGACTGCAGTCTGGGCTGCGCACGCTCAGGACAAGACTATCTGGGGCTTTCCAGAGAGCTGCTGCCGTGGGTGGGGCGCGGAACGGAGATCCCGGAGGGCACACTGCGGGAGAAGAGGAGCAACGGCCGAGAAGAGGGCGTGGCAGACCACTCAGGGCCTGGTGGGCAGAGAGGAGGGCTTGGCTTTTGCTGAGTGAGACAAGAGGTACCAGGGGGTTGGGGCCTGCTAGCTGCTGATGGAGAAGGGCCAGGTAGGGGTCACCGTCCAGAACAGACACAGGAGCCCATCAGGAGACCCACAGTGGGGCTTGGCAGGCCCGTGTGGGAGCCGGTGGACGGGATATGGGGTGGGAGGAAGGCAGAGGCCGCGGGGGCTCCAAGGTTCTCGGCCTGTCGACTTCCGAGACACTGACTTTCTCTCACAGCAAGTACACATCACTGCGCTAATGAGAAACCCCATGCAGACGTGTCTTTATACAAGGGGGAGAGAGCGCCCTGCCTGCTGAGAGCGATGCTGGGGAGTGGGGAGCCCCCGTCTCCCCAGGTCCCCCTCCAGGTGGTCCACCCCCTCCCCCGCCACACGTGGGGCCACCCGCTCATTCTCGCTCTTTCTTCCCTCAGCGTGTGTCCTTCCGTCCCCCAGCCCCGACCAGAGGAGAAGGCAGCCAGCAGAGGGGCCGTGGGGGAGGAGGAGAGCCGGCAAGAAGGTCAATGAAATCCTTGCTTTTGGTAAGAAGAGCGTCTTTATCCCCTGTCAACTGGGTTCTGAGCCCAGACAGGGTTCTGCCCCACGACGGGTCCGTTCCCCACGAGAACTGCCCCTGGGGATGCAGTGTTCCTGGTCCTACCTTCGGGAACAGGGACCCTCCTCGGTCTCACGCCTGTGCCCAGCCCCACGTGGCCTTCCCAGAACCTCCTCACTGGCCTGCGCAGCCCAGACTCCTCCTCTCCCTCCCACCCCCCAGGATCAGCCTCCTTCAGGGCTCAGTGTCCCCAGCACCCCTCGTCCCCACCCCAGCACCCCCACCCACAGAGCCTCGTCCTCCAGGGGCCTGCAGACCCCCGAGTAGCCTGTAGGCCTGCTGTGTGGCTGCCCTCAGAGCACGCGTCACGGGTACGATTAACAGTAACACCTGAGATGTTTCATCCATCGTCTGTGCCCCACTAGGCTGGGCGCTTCTTGTTTGTCCAGTGCCCCGGCCTCTAGCAGGATGCCTGGCCCGTAACTGATACTCAAAAGATGCTTATTAAGTCAAATGATGTAGAAATCATGTAGAGGTGAGTAGATCTGAGCAAGTGGCACACGGGAGCTGGCACCCCACGGACGAGCAGGGAGCCGCAAAGGGCACGTCAGCTCCAGAGCCTTGGACCAGGCGCGCAGCAAAACAAAATATTTTTAACGTTTTTTTAAAAAAGTAATTATGAAATGAATGACTGTTTGGATGGACTGTTGGACAGCGGATCAAAGCAAATCCCCTCCTCTTAAGGAAGCAGAAACCGAGGCCTGTGTTGAATTGAGGCTGAAGCAAAGCCACTCTCCCTCCAGCCTCCCCGCTGTCCACCCTCGGGCGACCACCACCTGTCTGCCGCTCTGCCAGTCTCCTCCCTCCTCCGGACCCTTCCCGCAGCCTCCCTGCCCACTGCCCCCTCCACAGGTGGCGACTTTCTTGCTCATGACTTTTTACCAAACCCCGAGCATGAACACGAAGGTGCCCAGGAGACGGGCCCTTTGTCCAAGCTCAGCCCGAGGGTGTGGTCGGTGGGGGTTCCCTCCTCCCTGCTCCCACCCGGGTCTCTTTCTCTCTCTCTCTCTCTCTCCTTCTTTCTCCTGTCTCTCTCTCCTCTCTCTGTCTCTGACTTTTGTCCTTGGGTTGTCCATGATCAGAAGAGGTTTCGTTCTCCGGCAACTGGGCAGCCATTAGGGAGAGGCGGACCTGCGACCCTCTCGCTGCACAATGGTGGGCTACTTCAGTTATTCTGCTTCACCTGAAGACTCATTTGCAGCGGAGCCACCCCTTGAGAGCAGGGCGGGCCCCATCTGTCGGGCACTTTGCTCCGACGTCTCTGGCCATTGTGCCAGCACTCGAGGCCTGCGTGTGCACGGGAGGGCAAGGGAGCGGGAGAGGCGCGTCCTCCCC
Source organism: Indri indri (assembly GCA_004363605.1). NCBI lineage: Eukaryota > Metazoa > Chordata > Mammalia > Primates > Indriidae > Indri > Indri indri. The sequence goes on from RJWJ010032245.1 coordinate 7,248, forward strand.
CCCACCCCGCCCCCCGCCACCATCTCTTTATCATTCTCCCAGGGCCGAGCAGAACTTGCCTAAAAGAGCGATGTCGGATGTGTGCAGAACAGACCATAAAACCTAATGCGCTCGCTCCCTTTGTCTGCCTGATTCTCCTACGAACGGCTCCCACTCGGAGAGCCACTCAAAACACATCAGCGGTAACTCCACAAAACAGCCACTTGTTGGCTAATTGTGCTAAGCAGCTGCCAGCAGGGCTGGGGGCAGGGTGGGGAGGTGACCTGGGAGCCCCTCTGTTCCCCCAGCCAGCCCAGCTCCTGGGAAGGGGGCCTTGCCCAGAGGGGGCATCGCCTCCTGCCCCCAGCCTCGGCACCTCGAGGCTCCGCTTACTGGGCAGGGGCCTGGGGGCCCGGGGACAGGAGGGCAGGGTTCTTTCCCTGTTCTGCTCCAACCTACTGTGGGACCCTGGAGAGTGACTGCCCATCTCTGGGCCTCAGTTTCCCCACCTATACCATAAGTGGGTTGGATTGTGGCTTCTAAGGTCTCTTCCGGCTCCCAAAGTTTGCCTGCTGCTGTGCACTGGGAGCGTTGGACAATCTGGGTTCAAATCCTGACTCTGTTCTGGACTGACCATTTGACCTGCAGCCTTGGGCTCTCTGAGAATGTTTCCGCCTCGGGAAAACTGGATAATGGCAGTGCCTGCCCTCGTCTCGAGCCGTGAGAATTCACTGAGGTGGTGCCAGAGGGATCGAGGGGCCGGTGAGCACAGGCTTGCCCTGCCACCAGGAGCTCACAGTCTGACGGATGGACGGAGGACACTGGGCCTTTCACAGGACACCCTGACGCAGTCTTGGAAACTAGCGTGGGTTAAGCTGAGACCTAAAGGGTAAGAACCTGGCCACCCAGGGCACGGGCAGGGGCAGGGATGGCATGCACAAAGACCCCAAGGCAGGGCTGAATTGGAGGCCAGAAAGGAGGCCAGTGGGACTGCAGCCTGGAGGGAAAGGCTGGGTGAGTAGCAAGGCCAAGTCAGAAGGCCCCTGCAGGCCACAGCGAGGAGCTTGGCTTTATCCTGAGGGCAACAGGGAGCCATGGAGGGGGTGAGAGCAGCAAGGTGTCTTTCCCAAAGACCCCTCCTGGCCCCCAGGGGAGAAGGAGCTGGGGGCAGGTTCCAGAGCAGAAGAGGGAGTTCTCCCTCCCTGGTTCCAGCTGGGCAGAAGAAGTGATGGAGGGGTCAGAACCAGTGCTCGCTGGCCCCGCTGAAGAGGCAGGGGTTAAGAGTCACAGCCTCAAAGAAATCAAAGGATTGCGGGTTTGCTGGTGACCTGTCATGCACAACGCACCCTGCCGTCTCTGGGCTCAACTGTCACCGCCGTGCACTGTATCAGGACTCCATTAGGGAGGCTTAGGCAGTGGCTCACAGCTGTCACGAGAGCAGCAAGCCCTCACCCCCCTGCCACTGCTTGAGGACAGCTCTGCCCGCTCAAGCCGCAGCTTCCTCCTGCCCCTTTGTCAGAGGCAGGAGCCGTGGGCGCAGCCAGCACGTGTGGGGTCGGGGGCTCAGCGGCCCAGGTGTGAAGCCCACCTCTGCCACTTCCTGCTCCCAGACCTCTAACGCGGTGCTCAATGCCCCCACCTGCACAGTGAGGGCAGCGATGACGTCCTCCCCGGAGGGGCATGGAGAGATCTGGCCACGTGCTCAGCAAACTGAGCTGCTGTCATGATGATTTCTGCTTGTCCTGCGATCCTCCTTCCCACCCCGCAAAGTGTGTGTTATTTTTATTACTCCAAATTCCGCCCCTGCCAGTTTCCCTTTCGGCCTTGTCTTTGGAAGCTCAAAGTCAAGGTGAATCGTTCTTCAAAATAGCTCACTCTTCCTGGGTTCCTGGTATAATTACACCCCCTTCGTTTTTGCTTCTAATGCCTCGTCTGTTTTTTCTTGGTGAACTTTATTTTAACTGTCCTTTGTGTGTGTGTGTGTGTGTGTGTGTGTGTGTGTGTGTGTGTGTGTGATTTAAAAAAAAAATCTTGCAAATGAAAATAACTTAATTGCATTTTCTGATTTTCAGAGTAACACATGCTCATTATGAAACGCATCCAGACAGTACAGAAAGGTGGAAAGAGGAGAGGAAAGACACTGAGATCGTTTTTAAGCAGCAGAGTAATTTGCAGCAGAGTGGGAATGAGGAGGCCCCCTCTTCATAAGACTGGGGTGCTCCCACCGCCCCCCTCTTCATAAGATGGGTGCTCCCACTGCCCCAGCCCCGCCCGGGTTCCCTTCCCTCCCCCACCCGCATCCTACCTACCCCTGGTTGCCAGCTCAGGTTCTCACCCCCACGGAGGCATCCTTGGCCTCCTGCAGCCCGGAGCCCTCTTCCCTTCCGCTGATCTGAATTCTCTTCATTTCAACAAACATTTATTGAGCATCTACTTTGGGCCAAGACAAAGAATCTAGCCATCTGAACTCATCCACTGCTGTCTGCATTTAATTGATCTTTTGTTATTTTTCTGCCTTGTGTCTAGACTTCTTCTCCCAGCCTGGGCTGTCGGGTCCTTAAGCGTAAACCCATGGCTTCTGTTTCTTCCTACCCGCAACCCCAGCAACTATTGTTCCCCAGAGGGACTTCCTGGGCAAGGAGAGAGCTGCTGTGGATTGCATGCGCAGGACACCGTGCCAAGGCCTTGGCAAGCATCATCTTGTCCAATCCTCACATCGACCGTGGGAGGTGGGTGTTGTTATTACCCGACCTGCAGATGCGGAAGCTGAGTGCAGACGAGCTTGCCCAAGGAACCATGGGGGATGAGTTGAGAGCCAGGATTTGAACCCGTGTCGTCAAGGCCCGAGCTCCGAGCTCCTAAGTGGGTTTTCTTCCTTGCACGACTCAGTGATGGTACACGGCAGGGGATAAATGCTCTCAGCAAGGTGTGCCCAGGACAGGAAGAATAGTGCCAGCACCCTGGGGACCTGAAGGAGATGATGCTTGAGCACGTTGCGAAGGATGCACAGGAATGGGTCCAACGGAAGCAGAAAGTGCTGGAGAGGAGGGAACCGCTGGTGAGTCGGCCAAAGGTGTGAGTCAATGAGGGCGGGAGGACCGTGGGCTCTCATGAGTGGCAGGTACAGGGGTAGGTGGGACAGGGCTGGGCGGTAAGGAGGTGGGGTGGTCAGCTGGCTGCACTGTGGCGCACCTTACACACGCTATTCAGGCATTTGGACTTTAGATTTAAACCAGTGGTTCAAACTGAGCTCCCCGGAATTCCCGGGGTTCCCCAGAGGTGCCTTGGCAACCTGGAGGAAGGTGAACCAGAGAGGGTGGCAGCACACGGGGCTGCACCCAGCCCCCACCCCTGGTCTCAGAGGAGCTACACTTTCATTGGTTGTTCGTTTAGATTTCGGGGTAAGATTTCATTTGAAGGACTCTGCAGCAGACGTGTTTGAAACCGCTCCTGCGGGCTGGAGGACGTTTTCAGCCAGAAGTGACATGACCAGAGTTTTACGATTTGATTGCTTCGTTCTTCAAAAACCTTCCCTGAGCCCCACCCTTTGCGCTCCTGGCTCAGGCTGCAGGGAGGGTGTGTTCAGTTGTTTCTGCCTCAGGGCCCAGGGCCAGGATCGCAGCTCTGCTTGTGACTTGCTGGGTGACATTGCACAAGTTTCTCCCTCTGGGTCTCAGGATTCTGGCCCTAGGCCTTGGACTTGACCCGGGCCCGTGGCCACCGACCAGACATAATCTTGCCCTAGTCAGTTCTCTCAAGCGCAGACATTGGCCGTCCAGGGCAGGGCCTCCCAGCTCAGAGGAAGCACCATGGAAGGACAGCAGCCACTGCCAGGACCAGTAGCCGGATACCTCTTCTCGTTGAATCTTCACAACCACCCATTTTATAGGTGGAAGAACTCAGGCTCAGGAAGGTCACCTGCCAGACAGCATCTAAACAGCAGAGGCAGGACTTGAACCCAGGGCCTGTGGCTCTGGAGCCTGTATTCACCACCCTCCCCGTGGGCTGGGGCAGGGGCAAACTGCCTTGGCAGTGTGACCGGCCTCCGCAGGTGGTGAGCCTCGAGTTGGGGGCTCCACAGCAAGGATCCTTTGCTGTCCCTCTTTCCCCATTTTGGGCCCTAGCTCCGAGGTGACCCGATGGATGTCTGCGGGAGCCCCTGCCTCCCTGCCCTCGACCGTGAGCAGTGACTCCCAATCTTGGGGTGTGATGCCTGTGCTGGGGGCGTGAGGATGTCCCTCCTGGCCTCCTGCTCTGTCCCTGGGGGTCCACTTTGGTTCACACTGGCAGCTCTAATGGGAGTCCCATTCCACCCCCCAGAGTCACTCACACCAGCACTGTGGGTTTTGTGGCATTTCCTGAAGAAAATTGGGCTGGGGAGTCCCAGGGCAGTCACTGAGCCCCTCACCATCCCCCAAGGACCTCCACCATCTCCCTCTGCTCTGCCTGGCTTCGCCTGCCTGCCTTCCCTGGACAGACCCCCCCAGCATCTGACATTTTGGGCACCTTCACCCCCAGTCTCTGCCCTTCAGCCCTGGAAACAGCCCAGGCCTCAGCCACTGCTGGGCCTCTCCTCAGCCCAGCACAGGACAGGGCTGCTGAGAGGTTAGACACAGGCTCTGGTGGGTCTGACCCTGCCACACACCTAACACGGCAGCTGCGTTATGTTGCAACCCTGGTGTTGGAAGAAACCCACGTGGGTCACCACGGGAGTGGCCGGGAGCGAGCCCGGCTCCGCCTCACACAGCTCTGCCTCCTTCCTGGAAGCGTGTGGCTGTGGTGCTTTCATGGAATATTCTCTGTGCGTGGGGAGTTCATGGATTTTTCCCGGGTTGTTCACATCTATTTGTTTGTTTGTTTGTTTGTTTGTGACAGAATCTCGCTCTGTTGCCCGGGCTAGAGTGCCATGGCGTCAGCCTAGCTCACAGCAACCTCAAACTCCTGGGCTCAAGCGATCCTCCTGCCTCAGCCTCCCAGGTAGCTGGGACTACAGGCTTATTTTTCTATTTTTTGTAGAGACGGGGGTCTCGCTCTTGCTCAGGCTGGTCTCGAACTCCTGAGCTCAAATGATCTGCCTGTCTCGGCCTCCCAGAGTGCTAGGATTATAGGCGTGAGCCACCGCGCCAGGCCCACATCTATTTTTTATAGAGGAAAAAATTCTTCAAACACCTTTTCTAATGGAATGCTCATTTTGAGACGTGTCTCCGGCCATGGCAAGTTTATATACAGTCGAAACTTCTGTTAGGAGCAGCCCATTTTCAGATAGCATGAGGAACCCACCATGTTCCTGCGGCTACGGCTCACTTTTGCAGATTGGCTGAGACGAGCAGACATTGAGAGCAGCTGCTACAACTTTTCTTTTATTTGCTCATTTGGCAAATAAGTGGCGAGCTCCTGTCCTGCGCTTGGAGTATAAACGTGAAAAAGGCAGAAGAGGGCCCCCGCCTCAGGGAACTCGGAACTAGTTGGTCTGGGGTTTGGCTGGTGTGACAGCCCGGGCCTGGCAAGCCCAGTGCAGCAGCGTGAAGGTGGGGGTCGCTTCGCAGCCTCAGGAAGAGCGTCCCTGGAGAGGTCAGGGCTGGCCAAGTCTTGGAGGAACCCTAGCCACACAGAGAGGGGGAAGGGAATTCCGGGCAGAAGGATCAGCACGTGCAAAGGCTAGGAGGTAGGAGTCCCGTCTGGGCACAGAAGGTTCAGTGTGGCAGGAGGGAGGCGCCCAGCTGGGGTGAAGGGGCCCCCAGGTGGGACGGGAGACAAGGCAGAAGATGAGGGCGGTGTGGGGCCTCGCAGGTCGGAAGTTGAGGATCTGGCATCCCAGGGGCCTGAGTCAGAGTCCTGGTTCTGCTAGGAGCTAAGTGACCTTGGACAAAGTGCTCAAGCTCTCTGAGCCTCAGTTTCTCCAGCTGTAAGATGGGGACGACCACGGACTGTACCGAGGAGAAACGTGGGAGGAGTCAATGGCGCGGCTGCGCCGTTGGCCCAGCCTGCGGGAGGTGGCCGCTGCTCCGTCTCATTCGCTCGCCGCTGTGTCTCCACACTTGGGAGGTGAGAGAAACTCCACGGACACGTGTCCAATGAACGGAGAAGTGGTTGCTGAGCGGAGGGTGGGTTGGAGGGGCGAACGGGGAACCCTCTTGACCGTGGGAGGCGAGCCGATGAAATAGCTCATTCGATAACCACGGAGGCACAAGACGCTGAGCCTGGAATTTGCACCCTGGCGCCGCGTGTCCCACGAGTGCTGAGCTCCATGTCGGTTTCCTCACTCCTTTGGCAGCTGCAAGTGGCTAAGGCACCTGTAGGTGCGGGCGCAGGAGGGGCTGGTGGACATGGAAGTTAGTGGTCCCCAGAAAGGGCCTAGTCCCATGGGGTTTCCAGTCTGTCGCCAGCTTGTTATCGACCACCTACAGTGCCCTGCAGCTGCAACAGTGAGGCAGGGTGGGGGCTGGCAGGCTCGTGGAGAGGACAGCCATCAAACCGAGAATGACGGGTGGGCGGAGGCCCGGGGACGAGGACAGGCCAGCTGACGGCCGCTGGTGCCCACAATGGTTAAAACACTGGGTTATTCCCGAGTCCATTTCCCTCACCTGGGCTCTGCTGCATGTAGCACGTGCACCAGCCCCGGGCCCCTGCCAGCACCCGTGCTGACTGGCTGTGCCTGTCCCTGCCCAGATGCCAGGAGAGCCTGGCCTTGGGGAGGTGACGGTCAGTGATGCCGAGGCTCAGTGAAAGCCCGGCCGTGGAGAGCGGGAGGGAGAGCAGGTGGGGGAAGGGTCCACACCTGCGAGGGCGGGAGGCAGGCAGGAGCTGTGCACTGGGGACAGGACTCACAGCGAAGCCAGGGCACAGCCAGCCCCGCAGGGCCTTGTGCGGCAGGGGTAGAGATTTGGCTTTGATCCCGGGCCAGTGAGAGGTAGTATCCCAAGGTCAATGATTCATAAGGGATTCTAGGAAAAGGAGGGGCTTGGCCTGGTGGGAGGGGCTGGGAGGCCAGTAATGGAGGGAGCCGGGCATGCTCCTGGCAGGGGTGGGGGAGGTGGCACAGACGGAGGCAGGGCAGGGGATGGAGAGAGGCCAGTAAGAGGGGCCCCGACTGATGGGGCCTCCCCAGGTGTCCCCACCACCAGTAGCCCAGGGCCTGAAGCGCCCAGAGCCCCAAAAGAGGCCTTTCTGGAGTCTGCAGCAGGCCGCAGAGCTGGGCCGCTCGCCTGGCAGAGCGGCAGGAATGAGAGCAGCGGCCTCCAGCCCCGGCTCCCCGGAGCGCCAATTCCGAAAATGACAAGCAGGGAGCCAATACGAAGGTTGGAAAATGGGCACCTCTGCGCCTCCCTGTGTCTATTGCAGGGTTTGGAAATAGCTGGGATGAGAGGAGAGCCGCTGGGAGGGTGCCCGCCGGGCAGGCGAGAGGCCTGAAGAAGCCGCAGGCAGTGCAGGAAGCAAGAGGAGCGACAGGAGGGCCACGGAGGGAGAGGAGACCACAGGGGAGGAGGGGACAGGGCAGGGAAGTAAAGGAACAGCAAGGACATGTGCGGAAGACAGAAAGGACAAATGTTAAAATGGACACACACAGAAAGACCAGCTGTGGCGTGTGGCCCACGATTGCGGGGCTTGTGCACGTGTGCGATTCAGGCTTTAAGGAGCAATTCAAAAGCCTCCGGCCCCTCAGCTCATCTAAACATCCCCCTTCTCTCTTCACCCCCCACCACTAAAAAAAAAAAGAGCGAGAGAGTGAGAGAGAGAAAGAAGGAAAACAAAATATCTACAGTTGTCGAGACAAGAGGAGAAAAATAGAGGCAAACATCCGTAATTTTCTCTGTGGGGCTTTGCAGTAATTGAGCCATTTGGATAAAAATAAAGGCAGCGGGCCCCTTAGGTAAGAAGAGCTTTTGCAATCTAAGAAGCTTGAATTATGCGTCTTGTGTCACTTGAAATCCCCCGTTCTCCCCCTCCGCAGCGACCCAAACCACTTTCCCTTTCCTTATTATTTTTTTAAGTACCCTGTCAAATGTCGTCTGTGGAGCAGAGAATTTCAGCTGTCACAACTAATTTCAATTTTTCCATGTGCTTTCCCCGCTGGGGGGGGGACCCGGCTGAGCCCCCTTTCCCTCCCTCTGGCATCCACTCACTCTTTATTTCTCATCGTTATTATTTCAAAACCAGATTTACATCACAAATTTTGTTTGGGGGAGTGTTTAAGGACTGTGCTGCGCTCTTGGGGAAGGTGGGGACTTGCCCTGTTGGCTCTGGCTCTGTCCCTGCTCACATGCACCCCCCAGCCCTGGGCGGCTCCTCCTGGTCCTGGGCTGCCGCCCCCAGCGAAGATCCAGACCTCAGACACCATGTTGAGTCGGGAGGCTCTGTCTGGACCTGGGAGCCAGGGCCGTCTCCCTGGTGAGAAGAGGTTCCCAGTGGAGGGGACGGATGGCCAGAGACAGCAAGTGTCATGATCTGCCCCACCCCCCACTGTCCCCATCTTCTCTGCCTTTTGCCACATCTTTCCTCCCCTCTCATTTCGAGCATTTGTTCAACGGGCCTCAATCGAGAGCCACCTCTTGTGTGCCGGCCCTGGCAAGGTGCTGGGCACACGGGGTGAGTAAGGCACAATCCTTACCCTTGAGATGACAATCTAACAGGGTCTGGGAGACAAAAAGCCAGGTGGATGGTGGAGCGTGTTTGATGTGCTGCCAGTGGCTATGGAAGGACAGGGGCCACAGAGGAGGGAGGAGCCCTTCCAGCGCAGCTGCTGACAGGTGTGCTGTGGGTTGAAGGTGTCCCCTCGAAGATTCAGGAGTTGCCAAGGTGACAGCATCAAGAAGGAGGCCGTTACGAGGTGATTAGGCCATGAGGGCCCCTCCGTGTTGGAAGGGGTTAGGTGCCCTCCTATAGGGGCTTGACAGAGGGGAGCTGTCGCCTCTCGCCCTGCTGCCTTCTACCGTGTGAGGGCGTAGCAAGAAGGCCCTCACCAGATGCCGACGCCCTGACCTGGGACTTCCCAGCCTCCAGAACAGTGAGAAATAGATTTCTATTTTGTAGATTACACATTTTTGTGGCATTTTGTTATAGCAGCAGGAATGGACTATGACAAGGTCTTCTCCAAGGAGCGGTGCTTGGCTGACGTTTGGAAGCAAACATGTGCTTGCTGCTTGACACCCTGGCGGGACAGTTTTAGGCAGAGAGAGCAGCATAAGCAAAGCCTTGTATTAGGGGCTGATTTGTGCCCCCCCCAAATTTGCGTGTGGAATTTGTGTCCCCCATACCTCAGAATGCGAGCTTGTTGGAAATAGTGTCATTGCAGATGTAGTTAGATAAGACGAGGTCCTGCTGGCCTAGGAGGGACCCTGATCCCAAATGACTGGTGTCCGCATGAGAACGGGAAATGGGGACACAGACACACGTGTGGAGGCAGAAGATAAAGGCAGAGACTAGGTGGGGCTTCCACAAGCCAAGGGACGCCAAAGATGGCCAGCAACCACCAGGAACTTGGGGAAAGACCTGGAACACATTCTTCCTCTCAGCCCTCGGAAGGAACCAACCCTGCCGACACCTCATCTCTGAGTTTAGACCCCAGAACTGCAAGACAATAAGTTTCTGTTGTTTAAGCCCCTGGCGTCTGCTGTGATCCAGCCGCCCTAGCGACCGAATGCGCGTGGGGACGAGAAACAGCGTGTTCTGAGAAGCGCACGCAATTGAGCAAGGTGGGTGCTTGGAGCTCGAACGCAGCGAGGGTTGGGGCGGAGTACAGTGGGGCCAGATCCTGTGTGCTGGGGACATCACCTGGCGGAGAGCAGGGGAGGGCACAGAGGATTTTGAGCCAGAAGGAAAAGGGATGGGATGAATTTGGTTAAATGCGCACGTTGGTTACAGAGAAGGCGCTGAGTGGGGAGTCAGACAATTTCTCCTCCGTTCTCTGGCTCCCCTTCCCACACCCGCTCCCACCAGCACTCTGCAGGCCCGGGCCTGGCTCTGTGCACGAGTGGGTTCCAGTGCCCAGGACAGGGCTTCCCCGTCACGGGCCTTGCCCAGTTTATTGAGTGAAGAAACTGGCCAGCCACAGACCTCGTGGGACACCCTGGCATGCAGGACACTGATCACGGACTGGAGGAAGAAGTGAGGTGGCTGGAAGGCATCAGAGATGCTCTGCCTTGCCCCAAGAAGGCGCTGTTTAAAGGAGGAGGTGAAGGTCAGGTGCAGTGGCTCACGCCTGTAATCCCAGCACTCTCAGAGGCCAAGGCAGGAGGATTGTTTGAGCTCAGGAGTTTGGGACCAGCCTGAGCAAGAGCAAGACCCCATCTCTGCTAAAAATAGAAAAACATTAGCTGGGCGTGGTGGTGCACGCCTGTAGTGCCAGCTACTCAGGAGGCCGAGGCAGGAGGATCTCTTGAGCCCAGGAATTTGAGGTTGCTGTGAGCTAGGCTGACACCACAGCACTCTAGCCCAGGTGACAGAGTGAGACTGTCTCTAAATAAATAAATAAATAAATGAAACAAATAAATGAGGAAGTGAGTGACAACATGTCCACACTGGGACAAGGCTGCAGAGGGAGAAGTGACCACCTTGGGGCTGGCGTCACCCAGTGAGGACACTCGTGGGCAAGGTGCAGAACTGACCCCTGCTTCTCAATGCCCTCTCCTTCCTCCTTGGCCCAGTGCAGCCTCCTGGGATGTGCTGCTTTTCTCCTGCTGTCCTGCCTTCCTCCCCTGCCCGAGCTGTCCCTGGGGGGAGAGCAGGGAAGGGCCTAGAAAAAGCCACGACTCTCCCCGGGGGTGGTGGTGGGGGGCGCCTGACCAGTGCCATTACCTAGGGTGAGTCAGGCTGGGTCACTGTCATAAAACCACACTGAGTAGATGACCCACTTGCCACCTGCCCAGCCCCGTCCCAGGTGCTCTATACAGAATATCTCACTGGCTCCTCATGGCAGCCCAGTGCGATAGGTACTTCACTGGCTCCATTTTACAGAAGGGGAAGCTGAGGCACAGAGCGGTTACCTGGATTGTCCAAAGTCACACTACTGGTAAGAGGCAGAGTCAGGGATTCATTGAGCCCAGGAGGTTTGGGTGAGAGCCCTCACTCTCAAAATCCCGATGAGGGCCCCGGGGCGCTCAATACTCACTCAACGCAGCACTCGCTTCCAGAGAGGCCGTGTAGCCTGCTGGCTAAGTGCATGCTCTCTGGAATCAGAGAGGCTGTGGCCGAACTCCAGGTCTACCCCCCAGCTGGGCAACTGGACTGCTCCGAGCCTCAGTTTCCTCACCTGCAAAGTGGGAATATAATGGTTCCTACCAGTGGCAAATATCAGCTGCTGTCTCCCTTTTCCTCCCAGGTACACAGCCTGACTACACTTCCCAGAAGTCCCTGCAGGCAGGTAGGGCCATGTGACTGAGTTCTGGCCAATGGAATATAAGGAGGAAGTGATGTCACCACTTCC
>RJWJ010032246.1:0-18644 GCA_004363605.1 Indri indri
GCCAGAGGGGTTGGGGCTGGGGGCTTGGACAGCTAGAGGTTCCGGGGGTGGGGGGAGATGACGCACAGATTGCGCAAAGAGAATCCATCAGCGAGCCGGTCCGATGAAGGGAGACCAGCCGTGGGCGGGGGAGGGGGGGAGGACGGAAATGGGGAGGGGGCAGGGGAGAAGGGAGGGTGGCACGGGGAGCAGCCACTGCAGGAATGAAGCGGGGGAAGGAGGGAGGCTGGAGGGGGCTGCAGTGCAGGCAGAGAGCGGTGCGGGGGCGTGGGCAGGGAAAGGGGGGAGTGACAATGACACACGCCAGACACAGAACTGCGGACACAGGGGTGCCCATGGGCGCACACAGGGCACCCGCGCCCTGAGACTCTGGAAAGCAGGATCAGGGCTGTCAGGGGCTCAAACACTCTTTCAGAGACAATCCTCGCCCCCCTCCTCATCTCTTCCTAGCACCGACCCTTATTCTAACACCCCCCTACCGCCCCCCCCCCGCCTCCACACACACACACACACACACACACACACACACTCACACACACACTCACGTGCTTTCCCTCTATAACCAGCAGTGGTTTCTCGCTTCCATCAGTGGCTCGACTTTCCCAGAAGAAAGCCCATCAGCTCTGCGGGGAAAGAGGTGGGGAGGAGTGGAGCGAGAGGAAAGAGAGAAGAGATGGGGACAGGGGAGGGTGAAGGAAAGAAGGAATCTGGAACAGGGAGAAGGATCAGACTAAAGGATTAAAAAAACACTGAGAACCAAGGTGACTGGAGATTCCAAAGAAAGGAGGGAAAGGAGGGGACCGGAGACCCTGAGGCAGTGCCTCACCGCCCCCCCCACACACAACTCTCCGGAGTCTCCCCGTGCCCATCTGGGCTCCCCTCCTTCCTCTTTTCCCTCCCCATCTCCCCTTCATCTTGCCAGCCTGGTTACAGAGAGCAGCGGGGTGGGGAGGGGGTCACGTTACCTTGGCGAGGAGGATGAATCAGAGAGAGATGGCTCAGACATCTGGAGAGGGGGAGGGGAAGCCATCCGAGAGAGAAGGCAGGGGGAGAGAGGGAGCCTAGGGGGTCTGACTGAGAGGCTGCTGGGGATTAGAGACCAAGTGCAAGATGAGGGGAGACAGACACATAGAGAAATTATGTATTTGCCTCTGTGTGTGTGTGTGTGTGTGTGTGTACGCGCATGCAACGCACCTGTGCATACATGTACATGAGTGTGTATCTGTGTTTTTGTGTGTACAGAGAGTAATGAGTTACATCGGGCAGGACGGGAGCGGGGGGGAGAAAAAGAAAGGGAATGCGGGGGACCAATTGTGTATTTAATCAGATTAAGCGTGGATGGGCATGGCAGTGCTTCCAATTTAAATATGTGATCTTCTCTTGCAATCTGTGCGTCTGTGTTTTTACCTGTTTCCAGGTGTCTGTGTGTGTGGGTTCCGATGTCTTCTGAATGCCTGTATACCTATGCAGTTGCGAGTCTTTGAGTGCACCTAGTTCTGGACATCTGCCGGTGTCTGAAACATGTGCCTGGCTTGGTGGTACACAATCGTATGTGTATGTGTGTGTGTGTGTGTGTGTGTGTGTGTGTGTGTGTGACTTTGTGCATTTCTCTGGATCCTTCCATGCTTATACGTTGGTATACGTTGGTGGCTATGTGGACTTCCCTGTGCTTTGATCTTTCTTGCCCCTCCCCCCATTCACCTTCATTTCTAGATCTCTGTGCAGTAAAGCCTCAGAGTCCAAGCCACTCACCTGCAGCCCCCAAGTTCTGGGTCCCTGGCCCTTGTTTTCAGAGTGTTCCCCATTCCTCCATTTTCCCCCAACTCCCCATCCCTCCTTCCCTCCACTTAAGCTCAGAAGCCCAGGGGAGCTTCTCAGAAATTGACATCCCAAGAGCCTCGGTCATCCTATGGTTGGGTGAGGGGAGGTGGAAGCATGAGGCACCAAAGGCAATAGGCTTGGGGGTTCCACAGTCTGGGTCTTGACCCCTCATGTCTGCACGGTCTCTTTCTACCTCTCTCCATCCCAGTTCCCTACCTGGGTCAGCTCGTTCGTTCACACGCACACACGCACACACGCGTGCGCGCGCACACACACACACACACCCCTACCTACCGGGCGTGAGCCCTTCATACCCTGCTGCCTCTAGGGGCTTCTGGAAAAGGGCTGGACTACAGACAGGTTCCTGGGATGGGGAGAGGAGGGAGACAGCAGGAAAGAAAGAGAAATGGAGGGAGAGAGCTGGAAGAGGCAGAGCTGAGATGGGGACCTGGAGGGGATGCCTGGCATTTGCTCTGAGTTGTTTGTATGAATCCATCTCTGTCTTTGTTTCTGAACCGCCCATGCTCTCCAAGAGTAGCAGGGGAAGATGGGGTCCACAGAGTACTGATCCCAGGTGAGGATCTGGAAAACCAGGGGAGGGGGCAGAGGACTGGGTCTTTTCCCTGAGAAGGTCTGGGAGAGAAAGAGGGCGCAGGGGCTTGGGGTCCCTGAAGCTCACCGTCCCCCTCTTCTCCTCCTCCTCCCCCCAACTGGTGACTCACCTCTGCAGCCTTTCATTGCGTCAGCCATAGGGGGACAGGCAGGGAGGGGCACTTTGTGAGAGGGGCAGGGGTCCCCACTTGGAATTGAAGGAAGGGGCTGAAGGCCCCCTGAAAATGGACCCATTTAGAACACATTGCCCTACCTGCTACCCACCCCAGGGGTGTGGAGTCCTGGGACAGGGATGGGAGAGGGCTGGGGGCCACACGGGGGGGAAGGTTCTGGAATGATGAGTGATGGGAAAGGGTGCTCACCCTGATTTTTAGTCCGGGGTCCCATTCCCTCAGACCCCCACCCACTCCTGAGTGGGGGAGGGGAGACCCAGAGAGCCGGAGGGAGGGCAACACTGCAGAGATGAGTCACCAAGAAAGGCAGAGAGAGAGGGGGAGAGACAGAGATGGGGAGAGACACAAAGAGAGACAGCCACTGGAGACTGAGACAGAAACACAGGTACACGCGCACGCACGCACGCGCGCGCACACACACACACACACACACACACACACATCATGAAGGTGGTATCAACAAACTAGTAAGAGAAAGGAAATTATGCACTTCCATAATCTTGAACCAACCCCTCCCAGCATCCACTTGCCACACACACAACACACTGTCATACAGAGTTCGCTGAGATTCTGAGACACACCCACTTACACAAACACAGTGTCACACCTAGCCTAGCAGTCAAGACCTATGCTAAAGATGCGTCCAGGTCAATGGAGATTTGCACTGAAAGTTCTCATTCCTTTTAGGGGTAGTGGGAAGGGGTCAAAACCCTCAGACTTTAACCCTCTAAAGTCAAAACGTTTGACTTTAGAAATTCAAGATGTGGTTTCAGGGACTCACAGGCTGCACTATGAACACGCGACAATACACTCAAGTCACCTGTCTCCCCATCCACACGTACATAGTAACATCAAGCATCGTCCTCACCAAAAAGCCACTTGGGGTACCTGATTCTGGGATACACCAGACACATTGTCCCGAATACATACCTCCCAAACACCCCGTGACTCGTACACACATGTACAGAGACGCAGACACACAAAGACGCCCATGGACACACTCACACGGACGAAAACCACCTTGCACTGCCTCGCCCGCGTCCGCACACGTCCTGGCGCCCCCGCGTGTTACTTTCCGGGATCGCAGTCTCCGCCGCTCCAGAGCTCGGCTCCCGGGGGGCGGTGCCCGGGCTCCCTCCACCTGCTCCCCCCACCACGCGTTGCCCACCCAGAAATGGGAAGAGCGAGGCGCGCGGCTGACCACGGGTGAGTCGAGAGCTGGGAGTTAGATGCCTGGATCCTGGGGCTGAAGGAAGCTGGTCCTGGATGCCAAGAGGAACTTGGGAGAAGAACCCACAGAATTTGGGTGGCAGCCAACTCCCGGGTCTAGGGGGAAAGCAAGGGCCCGGGCTAGTCAGGGCGCCGCGCTGCTGCTCGCCTCGGTTCTGAGCAGCCGCTTCTTCCCTTGCTCTGCAGGGGTGGGGGTGGGGGCGCACAACGGCCAGCAGCCCTCCCCAGCAACTCCCCCCCCCCAGGAAGTCATTAGCCCCATTGCCACAGGGCTTAGAGATCCTCTCTAATACAGGCTGCTAGGGAAAGGGGGAAGATAATATGTCTCATCCCTCTCCACTGGGAAGAAGTGAAACAAACACGAAGGGTGGGCAAAAGGTCCATTTTATTGCCTTACAGCCACGGTGGCAGTGACAAGGAGGGTGGCAGCATGGCCAGGAGCAGGAGGCAGCCAAGGCAGAGCAGCACAGCAGAAAAACCACAGCTGGGGAAAGTGGTCAAGCAGGAGCTGTCCCCTTTGCCCACCTTCCCCATCCTGGGCCCTCCTCTGCCCATACCTTGGATTCCATCCCCAGCAAACCCTGGCTATCAACATTTTCCCAGCAATTGTCCCTTGTCCAGGGAGAAGTTCAAGCTAACACCATGACACAGTGTGAGGTTCTGGGGCATGCTCTGGGCTTGGGCCAGCTGGGTTCTCTCCCTGGGAGATTCCCAGCTACTGTGAGTTACTTAGAAGTCACTTTGATCTTTTTGAGCCTGTTTCCTCCCTCTGCCTTGGATGTGGGGATCTGGTGTTGGAGACAGCGCTGTGCAAATGCAGCTGTTACTACTTGTATTTAAATAGAAGACTCTCAAAGTCCAAAAAGCATAAATGATCCAGAAGAAGGGAGCGGTGTCCAGAAATACTGGGTGGTAGTGTTCCAGTCGCACTAAAAGGCAGCCTGGTTGGAACCAGGAGACAGCCCCCATGGCAGGCTGAGGGACCTGTCCTCCACTGCACCAAACTCTCCAGCCAGAGCCCCCTGGTGAGTTGGGGGCCTGGGGGAGGAGCCCTGCGAAAAAGCAAGGGCATGCAAAGTTGGAGGAAACCCCAGTCAGAGGGGCAGGCTCAGGAAAGTGCCTCACCAAGGTAAACAGGGAGCCGAATGGGGGAGCATTATAAACACATTTCCTTAACGGAGTCTCTCTCCACATTGCACAGTGGGCCAGCGATGAGGAGGTCACGGCGAAGGGGAACAGAGGGGCAGGAAAATGGTCACTGAGGAGCTAAGAGTCAGGGAGCTCCAGCGAGGAGGAGGATAGGGGGACAGAGACAAGCGGGGAGAGGACACTGATCTGGAGGCACCAGAGGCTGAGGGAACAGTGAGAAGAGCGCAGGGCCGGCTCTGAGGGCTTTAGAAAGGGCGGGAGAAAGGAAAGAAACACGGAACGGGCGGCCGCTCGCCGGACCAGGGCTGGGCACATCCTTCTGCTCGCTTCCACCCACGAGGGGCAGGAAGGGTGAGGTTCACTCCAGGCCGGGGCGATGACAGGGTAGGACTCTGAAGCTTGCGAAGGGACCAGTTCTTTGAAAGCGGAGAGGGTAGATAACAGCAGCTCAGGGGGCTCCCCCAAATCCAGCGGTTCAGGTCAGGGCATTTGGGGACACTAGAGGCAAGATGGCGGAAGTTAGGTGAAAAGGCAAGGTGGGGGACCCGCAGGGGTAGGGGTAGGAATCTGAGCCTACTTCCGAGGGGCCGGAGCTTCGAAATGGCAGGGGCGGGGCTGAGGATCAGCGCGAGAGAGCGGGTCTAAAGTGCTGCCTCTCTCGTCTCTGAGACCTCAGATGTCGGCCTCCAGCAGGTACTGTTCAGTGTAGCCCTTGACCAGTTCTAGCCCCAGGCCGACCTGGCAGAAATCAGCCAGCTGTGACCACAGCTGGGGCGCCAGGAAGAGCTGGCACATGACGTTGAGGCCGGCGAGGCGCGGGGCCTGGCGCTGCAGGTGCCACAGCAGCTGGCTCTGCACCTGCGCTCCGTCGCTGCCAAAGGCGTCGATGTTTTTAGGTAGCGCCAAGTGCCGTCGCCGCCATGCGGGATGGGGAAGGGGCGCGTGCACAGCGTGAGCACGCGCGGGCGCGCGCGGCTGTCCACGCGCCACTCCAGACCCTTGGCCGCCAGCAGGCGCAGGTTGCTCTCGCTTGGCCGGTAGGGCTGCCAGTCCTGGATGATGGTCCCACCCGGAAGCACGTCACGCTGCACGGAGGGCGACAGCAAGAGGCGAGCCACGTCGCCACCTGCCTCAGAGACAGCCTCAGTGGGCAGTGGCGACAAGGTGCCGGAGGTCCGCAGCGCTGCCAGCCGCGCACCCAGCCCAGCCAGTAGCGCGGACGCGTTGAATCGGACCAAAAGGATGCCCTGCGAGGGGCACGAGTGAGCGCGGGAGGGCTGGCCCCGCGGGAGGACCGACAGTGAGGGGCCCGGGCCAAGTGGGGTAAGCAAAAGTCTGGGTTTCGAGCGCAGCAGGGAGGCACAAAGGACAAGGACTCCGAATATCTGGATCCCTAAGGAGAGGTGGGATCAGCGTGGAGTAACCAGGGAAGGGGTGTGGGTCCCTGGGTCTCCGGGGGAGTGAAAGCGAGGGAGAGGGAAGGCAATGGCTCAGATTCAGATGCTTGGAAGAGAGGCAGGATCGTAGGAGAGGCAGGGTCACAGAAGTTGGGATATAAGGACTGAGGGTTTCAGGCTGGGAGTAGAGAGTGTGACTTTTCCTGGCCAAAAGGGTCTGAGTAAAAACTGGGAGTCCCAGGGCAAGACTCATGGGCCACTCCACTCAGTAGAGCCAGGAGAGAAGCAAGCCCGTGTTCGGGTGGGGGTGGGGAGGGCCGCCCGTATGCCCCAGCAGACAGGCCTAGCCCTCCGAGCTACCTTGACCTTCTCACCTGCTTGGTGATTAGGCGGTATTTCTTCAGCTCCCGGGGGCCCAGCTGGTCGTCCCGGGTGAGCCGTGCCACCTTGACCCCCGGGTGCTGTCGCTTGACCAGCTGCGAGCAGAAGCGCTGCAGCAGCCCGGCCACGCCCTTGCCGCGCTCCCAGGGCGCCACGCGCAGCCCCTCCACCAGCGCAGTCTTCCCGGCGTCGATCACGTTCACCGACTCCAGCGCGATCTGCGGACCGAGGCCGTTAGGGGGCCCGCTCCCCGCCTCCGCCCCTGCCAGGGCTGCCAGCTCGCCTCTTCCCACACGCTGAGCGCTCCGTCGTCACTGCCTGGGCGCCAGGCCAGGCCTGCGGCGGCCGGGGGAACTCTCCTCAGCACTTGGGGCTCAGATTCCAGAGCCGGCAGAACAGTCATTAGCCGGGGCCTCTTCCACCTCTTGCGATGCTCCAGCTCCGCGTGTAACAAGTCCCTGACCGCTCGCCACGCCCCTTTCCTTGGCTCCACCCCCAGAACGTCGCCACGCCCACGCACCTACCGCTGCGCTGCCTCTTAGCTCTTCCCCCAGCCCCACGCTGTGCTCTCCCTGCTCCGGGCTTCCAGATGCTCTTGGCGTGAGTTACGTCTGCTCCCAGGTCCCGTCCCAGTCTAGCTGCTGCCACCTCTAGCCCACCCCCTCTTGCCTGCTCCCCTCTTTTTGTGTTCTTGCCCCCAGAAACTCCTCGAATGGATCCTCAGACTTCGAAGCCCTCACCGGTTCCTCCAGCTTCTCCGCGTTCGCAGTCACCCACCCCACCCTCACTGACCTAGCCCCTGGATCTGTACGCCTACACTGTGGTCCCAGTGCAGCCTCTATTTCCTCAGCAGCTGGACGATGCCTGGGGAGAGGCCCGCCCCCTCGGCTCCCTAAAATCCACGCACCGCAACGTGGCTTCCCCCTTTTCACCTGGGCCCGCCCCCGGCTCACCACTCCTCCGTTGCGCTTGGCCAGCACCACCGTGCGGTCGGGATCCTGGAGCCAGCTGTGGTAGCGGCTGGGAAGGTAGTCGAGGCCACCGTAGATGCCCCATGAAATGGCCAGCACCTCCTCAAACTCCCGTTCTGTGGCCACCACGAAGTCCAATAGCTGGGCCTCAGCCTCAGGCCCTGAGTCGGCCCGCAGAGGCTCGGCCTCAGCCTCAAGCCCTCTGGACTTGGCTCCTGCCTCTCGTGGCCAGGTCTCCGAGCTGGGCTCTGCATCTGGTGCAGCCTCCGTTTCCGGTTTAGGGACCTGTGCGGTGGCTGCGCCACAGTTGGCATCCAGCTTCATTACCCTGCAGAAAAAAGGAACCCAGCAGCTGGATCAGAGCCCCTTGTTCTCACATCTGGCTCCCTACACACAAGCAGTGCCAACAACTCTTCCCTGCACAAACACCCTTTCTTTTTGGCTCTCCACACAGACCCTGGGAGTGGAGGGCTCCCAGTTCCGCCCTCTTCCCACCAGCTCCCAGAAATCCCAACCTGCCTGCTCTACCCCCACCAGTCACAAACTCAGGCGCCCCAATGAGACTAGCCCCAGATCTCCTCCATGCCCAGCCAGCAACCAGCACCCAAAGGACAGAAGGCCCTTGGGGTGGTAAAAAAATTGAGGGAAACTCCTTCAAGGGCCGCATCACGTCTCTAAGATCTCTGCAAGGACAACATGAGAAAAAAACTCCCACTTCCCACTGTTGCCACTCTGCCTACAGGAGGGTTCCCCAGGGAAGAGCAGACAATTTGACATCCCTCCCCACTCCATGCTTTCCTTCCACTGCCAGGTATCAACCCAGGGCAAAGGGAGTGAGATGTAGACCCCAGATCTCCTCAGATTGCTGCCTCAGTTTCCCCCCAACCTCCCCATATACATATGCAAATATAAGCAAAGGGAGTGGGCAGATGGACAGCTCCATTAAAAAATGTCAAGCTATTCCCAGGCCAATCCACACCCCCTTTTCTTCTTTTTGCTGGAGTTTATTCCCCGCCTTCCCCATAGGGAGACTTGGGCTCCACTCCAGGATGATTTTCAAAAGCGCTGTATTGGAGCTCCAGCAAAACCAAAGAGAAAACCCCCTATCCAACTCCTGAAACTCCTATTTCCAGATCTGTCTCCACCAGACAACCAATGAACCAATCACAGCTCACTCCTCTCGATTTCAGTCAATTTCAATGCTCACCTCACATAACCTACATTAAGCCTCATTAACCAACATGGGGGGGGGCAGGGCACACAGACCAACTACTCTGTGAAGGGTAATACTGGGCTTGGCTGAAGGTTTTTTGTTTGTTTGTTTCATTTTGTTTTACGAAAACATGACTTAGGTTTGGGGAAGGTTGACCAGCTGTGGCACCAAGGGGTAGTTTGGGGATGGTTTCAGCTTCCATGCCATAACCATAGCTTACATAAATACAGCATACCTGCTATACAAACAAAGCTTCAAAACAAGAGTTCCATCTCCTTCTTTCTTTTCTGACTCTTTCCAATCTGATTCCAACACCTAAGGCTCTCCCTGCTAAATCCAGGTGAGATAGGACAGCTGAGGGGAGGGAAAGCCAGGCTCAGAGGATTTTGGAGCCCCTGCTGGGGCCATCAGACACCATCAGGTTCAACCCATTCCTTTCACAGTCAGGAAACTGAGGCTCTGGGAGGTTAAAAACCTTCCCCAAAGTGACTCAGCTTGGACAGAGCCAGGCTAAAAGTTGTTTCCTGGCTCCCAGGCCAGTGGGGAAGACCTCTTTTTGGTGTAACTGGATCTCCAAATCCAGCCTGTATGTGGAGCAAGGAGAGGACTTACTGGGTCCTTAATAGGAGTCAAACGTCCTGGGTGGGTTAAGCTGACATAGGACCAGAGTTAGGACTGCGGGGGAACCCCCACTGCCAGGCCCACGCTGTCAGCAATCCCCGTGCCAACACTCAGACCTACACAGACTCCAACCCTTGGTCCAGCCCAGGCACCAGACTCCTTGCAGCAGGTCCTGAGGACAAGAAGTCCCAGAGATGAGCTCCCATTGCATCTCCAGGTGACCTGAACCAGCTGTTCACGGGTCCTGGGAAAATACAAGCTGGTGGTTCAGTGGTGACACTAGCAATACTCCACTGCCCCCAAAGGGGATGGACAAACTGTGAGCAACCCACAGACTGGAACCAATTCAAGTCATTAGGCTCCAGTTTCTCTCCCTTGCTTTCGTGATGGGGAGACTATTTCCAAATGGTATTTCTACATCTTAGATAAGGTTGTTTGCAGTTGGGGGATGGGGAGTAGAGGTGTGGGGTGGGGGTGAGGAGTTCCCAGGGTCACAGGGAAGAAGCAAGAATTTTCCAATTCATCCCCCCCATCTTTTCTTCCTAGGCACTCCCTCTAACCTGTTCCTTTTGGGGGGGGGTCACAAACAAAGGTTCCAAGGTCCTTAAACCTTGGGGGAGGTGAGTAGTGGGAACAAAGTAGGTTGGGGTTCCAGGCCAACCAAAGCGGTGGGCCGGCCCCCAACCCTCCCTCCACACTGTGGCCAATTCCCACCCTCCAGTACAGCACCCTCCAGCCTGGCTCCATGGAACTATAACTCCCATAGGTGTCTAGGCAGAGGTAGAGGCAGCCCCTAGCCTCCAAGGCACTGTGGGAGATGTAGTTCAGGCATCTTCTGGCCCAAGCTCCAGCAAGAGGGACAGCATTTCCCTCCCCATCTGTATCCCCACATCCTTGGGGCCATTCTTTTAATCTCATAAATATGAATGATCACTCTGGGGAGGGGGTGATCAGAGGCATAGCTGGGCATGCTGGGAGCCCGCCACCCCCACCCCTCTCCCACCGCACCCCACACACCTGAAATATTGACGCCCTTGAGGCCGTAGGCTTCTCAGAACCAGGGGAGGGAGGAGAGGGAGGAGAGGGAGGGAAGGGAGGGAAGGGAGCAGGGACGTGGAGAGGAGGAGACAAAGAAGGCAGCTACACAAAGCGCCCGAAGATGAGAGCGAAAGGGACAGGAACCGAGGCGGAAAGGAGACAAAGGCGACAAGGGAGATGCAGAGCCGCAGGAGATGAGAGAGGGGAGAGGGCGGAGGCACAGACACCGAATCACAGACATGACACCTCGTGACTCCGGGCCCAGCAGATGCCAAAAAAATCCTACAGCGCACCCCCTCCCCAGGGAGACCATAAATAGAAAGTAGCATGACACACCCCCTTTTCCTGGTGTGGGGAGGAAAGGGGTCACGGGGAGGAGAAAGTCAGAAAAGAGGCTGGAAGAGAACACCTGGAAAACAGCAACAGGGGAGATGAGACCAAGTGGGGCGGGCTGGAAGGCCCCGGGAGCAGAGGCAGGGACAGAGGAAGATGGCCCAGAGGCCACATAGTGGGGGAGTGGGGCTTTACTGGAGGGTCTTTCCTGGTGAGGGTCTTCCCTCTGACCCATTCCTGTAGTGGGGGCTTGGGGGGTAGCAGGCGGGTGGAGATTCCAAAGGAAGCTGTCTACTTGGCAAGGGTGCCTCTGGGCACCGGACCGTAGGGACAGGTGCGAGCCAAATGGCGACAGAGGTGGGGGGGAGGGATGGCAGGAAAGCGCCCCTGGACACCTGGGATGAAGTCTAGTCTCAGGTATCTAGGTCACCGGACGCGAAGGGTCGGGCAGCAGGGGGCGCATCCGCTCTCTCCCCCTGGGGGGCGGCGGTCTCCTGCTGCCCCCTTGGCACCGCGGAGGAGCACGCCAGCCCCTCGCTCCCGGGCCCTGCGGGGTTCCCTAACCCTACCTCACCGGAGCCGGAGCCGGAGCCAGGCCGGGATGCTGAGAGGCGGAGCCGGCGCAGACGGCGAGCCGTGCTGAGATCGGGGTCGCTTTGGAGCCCCGAGAGTCAAAGGAGGGTGACGCGCGGGGCCCGGGCCGCGCCGTCGGGTCCGGACTCGGACTTCGAACGCCAGCGTGGGGCCAGCGTCGCAGCTCAGTTCGCTACGCCGGCTCGGGCACCCAGTGGGTTCTGGGCCTGGCAGCGCGTGCGGTTCCCGCGGCGTCGCTCCAGCGCGGCCCAGGCGGCGGCTCCGAGAGGCGGAGACCCCAGCGACGCGGGGGAAACCCGGGACGGATCTGGAGCGGACTCGAGTCCGGCTAGGGGCCCGCGGCGCGGGTGGGGCGGGGTGGGGGGGTGCCCCGGGCGGCGCGTCCCTGCCAGCGGGAGCAGCCGTATGGCCTCGGGTGGTGGCAGCGAGACTCTGCCTTGTCCGGAGCGGGACTGGGGGTGGGGGTGTCTTGGGTTTTGGTGGAGGGAGGGGGGTTGCCGGCTTAGTTATCGCCCCACCCTCCCCAGTACCTCTCTTCTGGGTCCGGAAGTCCCCACATCCCCGAACTCCCTCCAGGGGCCACACCCTCAACGGAATCCCCTCTCCCGTTCCGACCGCTAGATAAGTAAGAGCGGCTGGAAATGGGACTCGGAGCCCCAGGACTGCGTCTGAGAAATGACAGAGGAAATCGGAAACCCGAGAAGCCTGGGGACTGGAAGAGACATCAAGAGACAGAAGCGGAGAGGCTGAAAGGAGCGGAGCTGGGCCAAGACGTCTCAGTCTTCCCACCGCTGCGTGGGGTCCCCAAGCAGCCTCTTCCCTGAGTGCCAGGGACCCTCAGCCTGCAATCACCTGCTGTTATGTCCCTGGCTGGCAGGTAGCAAGGCCCCCGCGGGGCAGCACGGAGAAAGACTTCCAGGCACACGGCGTGTACCCGAGCACATGCACACACGAGGCTCTGCACCCCCTGCTAACCCAAGTGAGTGGGAGGAAGAGGGAAGCATGGACCTGGGACGCGAGCGGGTGCAGCGCTGCCCCTGACCCTAATAAGGTGGTGGCCCAGGCTCTTAACTCCCGCAGGGCTCCCTGCCTCACCCATAAAGTAAGATAAAAACACCTGCAGCTCTACCCTGTAAGGAACCAGGAAAGTGATGCACAAAGCCCTTTAGTAACTGTAAAGTGCTCTCGGATGCAGGAAATGTTACAGTCTCCTGAGGTCTGCTAGAGATCCCCCCTCCAGGGGCTCCCCAGCTCTCATGCTCGTCCCCACCAGCCCCCAAGTTCATCACTCACTTATCTTATTCCGTTTTTGTACTTTCCAGGGTGGTAACTCCATACATAACCTGGTAAACTGATCCCATTGGATGCGCTAATGGAACAACATGGGGGATCATTTTCTTGGACTCTCATACACGCAGCCACACCAAGGGTTAGAGGGACCAGAATCAGGAAACAGAATTCCAGGCCCAGGTAGGCCAAAAAGTAACTGACAATTCATTCAACCTCTTTTTTTTTTTTCTAGGACTTCCCGCATCCCCGATTTCTGAGAGTGGTACCACGCTGCGCATCTCACTAAACTGCAGTTAAGTTGGTATATGTTTCATTGTGGAAAAGCACTTCAAAAAGTTGAAGATTTCAAGGAAAAAGTCACTAGTGGCCAAAGGGAGACGCAATCATACGCTAGTCCCGCCCCTTTCACTAGAAACCCCACCTTCTGCCACCAGAAACTCTTGGATTGGTCCAACACTCGCCCCTGGCCAGTCCCCATAGCCAATCAAAATGGAAGGTTTACCAAAGTTCGCATCCCCCTCATGAACAAGCAACTCAGAAGCAAGATGTCAGCGTAAGTCCCACCTACAGGCGGCCCACTGGGCCAATCGCAAGCCATCTTGTTCCAATCTCTTATTCTCTGACACCTAGGATAGCCCGCATCCCTCCCATCAAGATTTCGCGGGAATATAGGGGGCGGGGGCGGTGCGGCGTTAAAAGGTGGCTTTAACTTCTTGGCTGCCCCTCGCAGCCAGAGAGAACAAGTGGTTTCAGCATCCTAAGTACTGGGAGGATGCAGGGAGGCGGGCCACTGTGCTGTGACATCAGCCAAGGCCGGGTTGGGGCAGGGGTGGCCGGGCGGTGGGGTTGGGGGGAGAGACATATGGCCAAGTGGAGAGCCCCAGCTCAGCAGGCCTGGGTTTCAGGCCACCTCTACCCACTACTGGCCGTGACGCGGTGTGAACCACAGAACCACCCAGAATGTTAACAAAGCACTTTGGCTTAATCCCCACAACACGGTAGGGTCTGTGGGATTATTCGGTCACTTACAGATGAGGAAAGTCATTCTGAGAGGGTGATGGGCTAGATCCCACAGCTGGCACGGGGTCCTAGCACTGCAAACTGAGATCGCACTGCCCACTCACCCCTCAGAGGGCAAAGGAGACAAAGCATGTGAAAGTACTTTGCAAATTATAAGGCACCAAGCGAGTGTCAGTGCTACTAATAATGTCCTTTCATTGCTCTAAATTTTGTGAATGCCCTCTGGTACACTCGCCTGTGGATCCCCACGTGTTGGCTTTTACTCCTGGTGATGGATTGTTCATTTGGGACTTGTATTTGGCAAAGTCTGTTGTTTGTACCCTCTCTGGGCCAGGTATGCTTTACTGGTGTGGCTGGTCCCTATCATTTCAGTTTGGACCACCCTCTCCTAGGATGCCCTCCTGCCCCCCCCCCACTTCCTCTCCCACTGCCCACACACAATGAGCTACCTCGAACCTTCATCCCCAGAGTCCCAAAGATCTCTGCATCCTGGTTGACCAGATTTTTGGATATGAGTGTTCTCCTCTCGGACCCCTGTTCTCCCTCCCCAGCTGTGAGACCACGGCTAAGTCTTCTACCATCCCCTTTATCATTCCTCCTCCAGTGACCTGTCTGTCTGGGCAATTCCCCAGTCTATGAATCAAGTCTTGACTTTCCAGGCAGGCTGTCTCCGGCTGTCTATGGATGAGAGCAGTGAAATAAAAGATGTGAAAGCTTCACAGGAACTGAGCCAGATGCCTCATGAGTTAACAACCTTCACAACCAGCTCATTCTGCAGATAAAGGAAGAAGACCAAAGATCAAAGGGTTAAATAATCGACCAAGAGTCACAGAGCCAGCGATTGCCTATAAGGCTTACTTAGAATTACAGCACTTAAAAGAATCATTCAGATCATCCCAGAAGGCCGGGTGCCACAGATGCCACACACTCACTGGGGGATCATGAAGTCATGGTTTTCTCATCTGTGAAGAGGACATAGCACCTAATTTCCAGTAAGGATTACACAAGATAATGTATGTCTAGTGCCTGGCACAGCATTTCTGGCACAGAAATTCAATTAATGGTAGGTATTATTATCTGGCCAAGTGGAGCAGTAATTCTCAAATGGGGTGCATTACTGTTTGCACGTTGGAATTCAGGTGTACCATCTCATTTATTCTGCAGTCAGGATGGTCAGAACTCTAGGCTAAATACTCATGGGAGCTTCTGGCTTTTTTTTGTTTGTTTGTTTGTTTGTTTTTGAGACAGAGTCTCACTCTCTTGCCTGGGGCGAGTGCCATGGCATCAGCCTAGCTCACAGCAACCTCAAACTCCTGGGTTCGAGCAATCCTACTGTCTCAGCCTCCCGAGTAGCTGGGACTACAGGCATGCGCCACCATGCCCAGCTAATTTTTTCTATATATTTTTAGCTGTCCAATTAATTTCTTTCTATTTTTGGTAGAGACGGGGTCTCGCTCTTGCTCAGGCTGGTCTCAAACTCCTGAGCTCAGGACGATCCGCCCACCTCGGCCTCCCAGAGTGCTAGGATTACAGGTGTGAGCCACCGCGCCCGGCTTCATGGGAGCTTCTGGAATCAGGTGAAAGAAAGATGGAAAACCATTGAGCTTGACCATGAACTCCTTTGGAACAGGAATGATGTCATAGTTATCTTTATGCATCTGGTACTTAGTTCAGTTCTTGGCACATAGTAGATGCTCAGTGAGTATGTTGAATGAATGCCTCCCATCTATTTCTGCAATTGGGGACAGTGACATTATTATCTCAGGTCACCCAGTTGAGTAGAGGTAAAATCAAACTCCTGGTATCCTGACCCCAAACCAATATGCAGCACAGCTTCACACTGTATTTCTACAGGTGAAGTATGACTATGGTGCTTGGATATACCTGAAACTTCACATCTTCTCTCCCCAAATCAATAGGTTTCTCTCTCCAGTTCACACAAACCAACACTGGCTACAATGTCCATTCATTAATTCAATAAGCATTAGTGTCATCTTCCACAGACCTGGGTGATTCCATTTCTGCCCACAAGTAGCTCAATCTAGCCAGCCATAAAAAATATCCTTTTATTCTAGACAAAATTTAACACAAAAAAAGTGGAGAAAACACACATTTCCAAGCATCAAGTTGTACACAACAAATATATGCAATTTTTATCTGTCCACTGAGATAATTAATTAAATTTTTAAAAATTTAATTAAGTCTTGGGATGCCCCAAGAACTCATCATCAGCTTCAACAATTATCAACTCCTGACTAATACTGTTTCAACCCTACAGCAAGCTACTTCCCACCTCCCCTGACTTTTAAAACAAATTTTAGAAATCCTTTCATTTTCATTGGTAAACATTTCTGTATGTATCTCTAAAAGCTAAGAATGCTTTAAAAAATTATAGCCACAATATTGTTATCCTTAAGCAATCAACACTTACGTGCACACACACACAAAAAACTGGTATCATTATCCTGCCTAAACTAATTGATGGTAATTCCTTAATATTATCAAACATCAAGCATGTGTTCAAATACCTCATAAATGCCATTTTAAGGAAATTGTTTCTTTGAATCGGGATCCAAATGAGTCTAAACATTGGGATGGGTTGATGTGGGTAGCCAGCCTCCAAGAAGGCCCAATGATCCTACCTCCTGTGTTCACACCCTTGTGCTAGTCCCTCCCACGCTGTACCAGGGTTGGTCTATGTGACTAATATCATAGGGAGATGTGAAGTTCTGTTGTTTCTAAAATGAAAGACTGCAGCTTTTGTTTAGACATCCCCCCCGTGTCTATCTGTCTGTCTGTCTGTCTGTCTCTCTGGTTCTGGGGGAAACCACATGCCCTGTCTTGAGAAACTCAGATAGCCCCGGGGAGTGACCCATCAGACGAAGAACGAGGAGGAACTGAGACCTGCCAACAACCACACCACTCGCGTGGATCCCTCAACCCTAGTTGAGCCCTGAGATATGGCAAACCCAGTCAACAGCTTGACTGCAACCTCATAACCTGAGGTCCCAATCCTTGACCTTCAGAAACTGTGTGATAATCAATGGTTGTTGTTTTAAGCTGCTAGGCTTGGGGGTAACTTGTTATGCAGTAACGGATAACTGATACACTTGGTATGCATTTTAGGTTTCTTTTCATCTAGAGGTTTCCCCTCCATCTCTCTCTCTCTTTGCAACTTATCTGCTGAAGACATGAGATTGTTAATCCTGCAAATTTTCCTGCCATCTGGATTTTTCTGGTTACATCCCCGTGATGTTGTTTAACACATTCCTCTCTTCTCCATCTGTCCTGTGGCCTGGTGATTGGATCTGTCTGCCCTGTCCGAGGTGGTACCATTAGCTACACGTAGCTATGGAGCACCAGAAATGTGACTGGTACAACTGAGGAAATGAATTTTTTATTTAAGTGAATTTTTCTTCTTTTTGTATTTTTTTATTTTAGTAGCTTTAGTATACAAGTTGAATTCCATTATAGGTATATGTCATACAGTGGTGAAGTCTGGCTGTTGGTGCACCCATCACCTGAGCAGTGTACGTTGTACTCCATAGGTGATTGTTCAACCCTCACCCCCTCTCACTCTGCCCCCTAGGTGAGTCTCCGATGTCTGTTATGCCACTCTGTGTGCCCTTGTGCAGGCAGGCGTAGTTTAGCTCCCACTTACAGGCGAGGACATGCAGCATTTGTTTTTCTGCTCCTGAGTTACTTTACTTAGGATAATGGCCTCCAGTTCCATTCAAGTTGCTGCAAAACACAGTATTTCAGTCTTTCTTATCGATGAGTAGTATTCCATGGTGTGTGTGTGTGTATACACACACACACACACACACACACACACACGCACACACCCCACATTTTCTTTATCCACTCATCAGTTGAAGGGGACTTATTTTGATTCCATCTTTTTTTTTTTTTTTTTTTGAGACAGGATCTCACTGTGTCGCCTGGGCTAGAGTGCAGTTGTGTCATCATAGCTCACTGCAACGTCAGACTCCTGGGCTCAGGTGATCTTCCTGCCTCAGCCTTGGGACCATAGGCATGCACCACCACGCTCTGCTAACTTTTTAATTTTTTGTAGAGACATGGTCTCACGCTTACCCAGGCTGGTCTCGAACTCCTGGCCTCAAGCAGTCTTCCTGCCTCGGTGTCCCAAAGTGCTAGGATTACAGGTGTGAGCCACCACACCAGGCCTAATTCCATATCTTTGTGATTGTGAATTGTGCTGCATAAGTTAATTTTAATTAATTCAAATTTTAAACATGGATAATTGATTCAGTTATTGGAAAACTTAAGAATTTCCAGAAGAACTTTTTCAATTGCAAAACTCCTTTTTCAATTGTGAATTTCATAAACTGTAAATATGTAGGCCCCTCTACCCCCAAATTCATGTTGAAATCTTTACTCCCAAGGTGATGGTATTTGGGAGGTGAGACCTTTGGGAGGTGATTAGGTCACGGGGACAAAGCCCTCATGATGGAATTAGTGCCTTTGTGGTAAAAACAACTGTTTTTCCTCTGCTCTCACACCACAACAACAATCAACACAGAAGACTTTTGTTGCCAAACTCGTCGGGGTTTTCCCATACACACCAAGCAAGCAATCAGCTCTGCTTCGGACACCAGCTGGGTGTCCTCCTACCCGGTTCAATTCTGACACTGTCTACCTGGAGGTAGCCTCAGATCCCACAGGTTGAGGGCTCAGTCCCACAAGACTGCCCCCCACTTTCAATGCCAATTGTAAGCTCAAGGTTGTTTTACACTGTGCTTCCAAGCAACCACCTATAAATCAGGGTCCCACTACCCTG
>RJWJ010032247.1:0-18658 GCA_004363605.1 Indri indri
CTTAAAAAGAAACATTTCCATAGGATTGTCCTGTGTCATCAGAGTATCTATGACATAGTCCATTATGATTGGTCTTTTATGGAGAAGATTCCTGGAAAAAAAAACCTGTGCATAGCGTAATTTGGCAATGTTTAACTAATCTTGACTAATTTTGGTCATATATTGTCTTCTGCATGCTCCTGAGTTTCAGGACCCAAGTTACTAACCCCTATTCTATATTTAAATCCCACATATGCCTGCATATACCTCTGGACATCACTGTGTAACACTGCTGATGATGAAATTGTGGATGATAGTGATGATAGCTGATATTGATCTAGCATTTTAGTATGTGCTTCACAGAGATCTTTTGAGGTAGTTACTATTATTAGTAAGTTTACAGATAAGAAAACTAACCTGTAGAAAAGTTAAGTAATTTATCCTGGATCATAGAGCTACCAAGTGCCCAAGCCAGGATTCATACCCAATCATATTCCAGAGCATATTATACTATTGGCTTCAAGGATGTAACTCAGGAATTTGTTCATATGCTGCTCATTTCTTATCATCCCAACTCTTTCCATGTTGGTTGTCCCTCAGCTCTTCTACCCAGCATTTTCCTGAAGTTCCTTCTAGATTCAACCCCCAGCAACTGCCAGCATTTTTCCCTGGCCCCAAAGAAGTAGTCATCCCAGTCCTTGAACTAGGATGGCTCTAGAGAGACCTTGACTGCCATACTCCTTGTTGGTCAATTGTGTCTGAATCTCACCTTTTGTGACAAGAAATGGAAGCTGAAGGTTTTATATTGCAGTGACCTTATTAAAGTAGGAGTTAACCTCTGGATAGTCCCATTTTATAGATCAAATGTAGAGGTTGAAGATTAAGTGTACTGTGTGGGCAAGTAGTAGATTCTACATAAGGGTATAATTACTTCTTCATATAAAGTTGTTTCCTAAATTTTGACGATTCACATAACACCTCATGATTTTTTTCACAGTCATATACTAGTATATGTATTAGTATTTATTTAATATTTTTATTCGAATACAGTTGAATTTTTAAATAAGTACATTTATAAATGAAAGTTTATTTCACCAAAATAAATCAAAAACTAGTATCATCTAACCTAGAGGGCAATTTAAAAACAAACACAATAAAACAAAACCATGTTGTTATATTCTAACTAGTTTTATTTCTTCTAAGGTTCTGATTCTTGGGGCTTCTTTATCTTTGTTAAAAAGGGAAATTAGGTAGTGTTGTAGTAGAGAAAAATTAGTACTAACTAGGATTTCTCTTTGATCTAATCAAAAGACTTAAAGTGAAATGAAAAAGAGAATAAGTTTCTTACTACATGATTTACTCTTATTTAATATCATGTCTGCACATAAGCTAAAATTTATCTTGAGCAATACTGTTCTATAGAAATATAATGTAAATCATATATAATTCTAAATTGTCTACTAGCCACATTAAGAAAGTAAAAATAGGCAGGAGAAATTAATTTTAATATTTTATTTAAACTCATGTATTTAAAATATTATTTTAACACATGAAATCAATACATCTTACTAATGAGGTATTTTACATTCCTTTTTTATATTGTTTAACATCTCAACTCTCAATTTCATACTAGCCTCACTGAAGTGCTCGATGGCTATACGTGGTTAGTGGCTACCATGTTAGCACAGAAGCCCTGCAGCCCTGCACTGCACACTTTAGGAAATACAAGCTATAGTCAGGATTCCTGGGCTCTAGGACCCTTTGTGGTTAATATGGTATGACCCCTGGTAGTCAGTCAGTCTTTCCGGACCTCAGTTTCTGTGCCTCAAAAATAAAAGGATTTCTTTGGTTGGCCCTGTGGTTTCAAGCTGACCTCCTCTACCATGATTACCATTTATTCCTTTTCTCTTGAAGCTCTCCATAAAGCCTCTCTCCTACTTTCTTGGAAACCTGTAAGAACAAGTTGCACCATAGCCCTCCAAAAAGGGATGAGACAGTGTGACAGGTGCTGCGACTGAACACGAGTGTTGGGGGAGCACAAAAGCGGGATTCCTGTCTCAGTCAAGGGGCTTCCTGGAGCAAGTGTGATATTGCGAAATATACATTTAGTCTTCATCCTCGTTTCCGACACACTCCTAAAACCCTTGGGACCTCTGGAGTAATGAGTATCTTTTTGCACGCTAATGGGATGACTGGTGGCTGGGGGCCCCTAGATCACATCAGGATGGGAGCAGGTCACTTGAAATAACAAGCCGTAATTAAACGGTTGGGACTTTCATTTCCATCCTCAACCCCCGGGGAGGGGGGAAAGGCTGAAGGTTAAGCTGATCAGCAGTGGCCACTGATTTAATCAATCATGCCTCTATAACGAGGCTTTAAAAGGACTGGGTTTGGAGAGCTTCTAGGTTGGCAAACACATCCACGTGCCTGGATGGTGGCAGATCTTAATTCCACAGGAGCAGAAGCCAGGTAATTTCCTCAGGATCTTTCCAGACCTCACCCTGTGTATCTCTTCATCTGGTTGCTCATCTGTATCCTTTATTATATCCTTTTTTAATAAATCAGCAGACATAAGTAAAGCGTTTCCCTGAGTTCTGTGAGCTGCTCTAGCAAATTAATCAACTCAAGGAGGAGGTCGTGGGAACCCCAATTTATAGCGGTCAGTCAGAAGCACAAGTCACAATCTGTGCTTGTGACTCGCATCTGAAGTAGGAGACAGTCTTGTGGGACTGAGCCTTCAAGCTGTAGGATCTGATGTTATCTCCAGGTTGACAGTGTCAGAATGGAACTGAAGAACACCCAGCTGGTGTCTGCTGGAGAATCTGCCAGAGATTTGCTTAGTGTGTGTGGGGAAAACAAACACACAAAAAAAACATGCATCTGGTGTCAAAAGAGTCGACTGACTGTGTAAGAGTAGAGAATAGGAGAAAATCTTTTTTTTTTTTTTCCGTACATCTTACAGTAACATTTAAATTGCCTCCTGAATGATGAATAGGACATAACCAAGCAATGAGCAAGAAGAATGTCCCAGGCAGAGGAAGGGGAAGAGGCAAAGGTCCAGAGGCAAGAACCAATTACTTGGGAATCCAGATTTCACCAGATTTCAAGGTGAAAGTGGGAGTGAGAGATGATAATGGAGAGGTAGTAAGCGGGGTATAGATCCAGAAGGATCTCAAATGACATTTAAGAATTTAAACTTTATCCTGGAATCGGAGGAGCACTGAAGGCTCTAAATTGGGTCGGGGGTGGTGCTTAGGCTCCCGTTGGCTACAGAGCAGAGAAGGGAGGAGAGAGAGCCAAGGCTGAGTGACAGCAAGGGGATCAGTTAGGAGGCTGCTTTGGCAATCTACGCTAAGAGAAAGAAATGCATTGGAGAGACCTTTAGGAGGCAGAATCCTCAGGTTGAACTGCGTTGTTGCTCCTGGAGAGGGAAAGGAAGGAGGCAAAATGACATTGCAGGTTTTGATTTAGTTAGTTATTCTATAATGGTGACATTCCCTAAAACAGAGACCTGAGGAGGAGAAACAGGTCTGTTCACAACTTTTTTGACCTATCTAGAATACTTTGTAGAAATTTTGGAAACTTCCAAAACACTCTTGGATAGGTTTTTGATGGATTCATGCAGATGAACTGGATGCTTGCTTTAGGTGAGAGTTATATATGTTTATGTTACCTTCACGGACAAGGAGAAAAATGGGTCACTAAGTACAATTATATGGAGCTTCAATGAATGTAAGATAAAGTTATTGCAGCAGCGACTTCTCTGAGCTGTCTTTGAAGTATCTTGCTACAGGAGTAATTTGGCCTCTAGAGTTTGTGAATTACAAAGGAGTAGTTTTTTCTAGTCTCGCTTAGCTAGCCAAATGAGGATTGAGATCTTCATCAAAGCCAAATAAGAGTTTCCCTCTGGGTTTCAGGAATGGCCAAGTGTGGGTCTGCTGATCACTCAGAAAGCATTCAGCTATTTATCCCTGTGTGTGGCACTGGCTACCTGGTATGGGCTTCACTGGTACTGCTGTTTACAATCCTCACTGACAAGAGAAAGATTAGAAAAATAAGTTAAGTATATGAGATAGGAATCATCAAATCATCTTTTACTCAGTAAAAGAGCAGAGATAAAAATCAGTATGATCAACAAAAGGAAAAATGATATAAATCAGACAAACATGAGAGAGACCCAGAATGTTTTCTTCTCTAAATTTGGAAAAATGAACATGATAAAACAAATCCTGAATAACAATAAACTAAAAAATAGGTTAAGAGATTTCTTCTTAAGGGAGACGTACAGGTAAAGGCTCCCAAAAGGATCACCCCAGGGAAATATCCTAGGACAGAAAGCCATAGGCAGCTAATTCTTATTCCAGGCAAGTAATAACAAGTCCAATGCAGATAATCAATTGCCTAACTTAGGCATTTCATTAAATCAAAACCACAAACGTGGCAGTCTCACAACCACTGACATCAGTAGATTTTTGTCAAAATTAAAATGACAACACACACCACTGGGCATGTGATTTATTTGGGGGGAATTATGCCAAGTAAAAATCTATCTTTTGTTATAATGAAAACCTGTTGGCTATTTTTAAAACAGAGATTGTAATGACTTCCTCTCGACAGCTGTTCACACGCACTAATTTTCGTTCGCCACGTAGACTTAATGTCCTTGGTACAATGGAAATCTTGCCACTATCAGGACTTAAAATAAGTCACTGCTCTTGAGTGTTTTCAATTCTGTTCAATTCAATGGTGAGTGAAGCTGGTTAGGGGGAAAAATGCTTGTCTTTTCGATTTTAGTGTTCTGAAAACAGGTTGTTGTGGTTAGTGAGCATTGCAAGAGCCATCTAAATTTAGCAAATATTTTCATTCCCTTGACCAAGCCCACCCACAGCAGTGGATGGAACTTTGATTTTTGTCCACACTCATCTGGGTAATGTAAACCCCTCAGGTTCTGCAAAGCCCATTAAGCAAGAAAGCTGAATGCAGAAATGTCAGAAAAATATGTAACCTTTGGACCTAAAGAAGGGTGAGAGATGGGGGCAATTCAGACTCCATTGACAAATTCAAGTTGTTTTTAAACTGTTTTTTCACTGTATCCACACCAGATAGCCTGCATTTGCTCAGAGAGCACCTGGAAGGATGCCTAATTAGAGGGAGCCAGCTTGTTGTTTATCTGAGGTGCTGGACTTCAGCACTTCTCGTGGCTCACATCTGAATGGGAGGTTAGTTCAAGGCACCATATCCCCCTTCTGTGTTGATGACTTTGAGTGCAGTCATCCCTTCTCAAAGGCTTAAAATATGTGTAGGCTTAAAGTGGAACTTGGGTTACTGAAGTTGATGGAAGCTGCCTTGTATGACGGCTACAGGAAAAAAAAAAGAGGAAACTTATTTTATCAAATGCTACACATAGTAGCTTATCAATAAATTATGACTGAATAAATTGTGACCATCTCTAAACAAAAGGTCAAATCTGTGATTCTGAATCAAATCTGTATGGCAACGTTTCTCAAGCTTTACCGCTTAAGTGCAGCAAAGAATGTGAGGAGGGGAAGGAAGGATAATCTACGATGAGACAAAACTAGTTAATTGCAGGAATTTCTTTGAAATTTCTTATGTCCTGTCTTAAAAGTTCATGCAAATTCAACATTCTGTGTTGTACTATATAAACATTTAGCGTATGGCTTCAGGTACCCCTTTGCCAAATAGTTTGAGAAACATGGCAATCTCTCTGATTGTGTTAACCTGACAAAGGTTTAGAAAAGGACTTTGGGAATGAGCTGCACCTACCTTGAATGTATGTAGCCCAATGTTTGTGCCAATTATATGTAAAGATTTTTAAAATTTTATTTTTGGTATTTCATTATCAATAACTAGATACATTTTGATGTTAGATTATAAAGATTTTATACCTTAATATATGGAATTCTATATTAAGGAAAAGGGTATGCAACAAAGTAAGTAAACTTAACCACTTGGAATATATATGTCTCTACTATAGTATAGAATTAGATATTATAAAAATTAGCTAATATTCCAATATATGCACTATGAAGACAAATGATTTCTAAAAAATCCTCTGAAAATCAGACACATTGCTTTATGATCACATCTTATGCAAACAGGAATGTGTTATCTAGAAGTAGTCTTCAGAGAGGTGAAAGAAGAGATTTATTTTCCCTTGTAATAGCTGTTATAGGTAAAAGAGAACAAAATTCCCTTAGTCCTAATGCATTGAAAATAATTCTCACTCATACCGTAACTATTGAGTTCTAATACACTACTGGTTATACCTTTAGTACTGAATTCTAGTACTGAGTTCTAGGCAAGTGTGATAAACACTAAAACAGTAAATTATATTTCTATTATTCTATTAGATTGTGTTTTCTTGGTATAACCCAAAATGTTAGCTGAACTCAGCCAAAATATGTATTTCTTGTCAAATAAATACTTAAAAAATTTTGAAATGAGACATAAAATTGATACATATTTTCATGGACTTATCCCATTGCAGGTACTCTAACTATAGTTACTTTTATAGGTCGTGTTCACCAGGAAGCAGACAATGAGATTTCCTGTGGGGTGCTCTCGAGGTCAACATCTATGAAGTAGTAAAGGAAGCAGGATGGGGCAGAGGGAGAAGTCGACCTCCAGCAGTCATAATAAAGACCCCGTTGATCTTACTGGCAGCTCTACAGCAGGAATGGCCCTGCAGAGTTGTCCCAAATCAGGGCCTGGGGATAGACCTTTATATTTCCATAACAACCAGTCGCTGAATGTAGGCTGCCCCAGGAAAGGGGACACAACCTTGGGTGAGACAGCCCTCTTTAGATGAGGCGAGTCTCCCCAAAGTCCTCCACCATGAGCTATCAGTCAACAACACTTGATAGATAGGGGAATTAGTGCTTCAGTCCTGAAATAGGTGGGGTGAAGAATCTGGGTAATGCCCTGCAGTGTCTACTACAGTAACCTCCGTCCGGTCTCCATGGATTATATAGGAACTGACCCACCTTCCCTCTGAAGGCAGACACAATATTAATTATCTTGCCATCTCTATGCCTTAACACAGCGCTTGGCCCCAAGGAAGTGCTCAGTGAAAGTCTGCTGACTGGCACTCCCCTGAAGACCAGGCTTTGGTCTCATGTGCTTCACGTAACACGAAACTCAAAAGACAAGAAATTCTGGGTCCCTGAATTCTGAAGGTAGTTCAGGTCCCTTCTGAAGCAGAGGGGAATTATGGGCAATGGATAATTGCCAGATGATGAAAGAGAATTCTGCATATACAATAAACATATGGA
The DNA here is from genome assembly GCA_004363605.1 of Indri indri. Taxonomy (NCBI): domain Eukaryota; kingdom Metazoa; phylum Chordata; class Mammalia; order Primates; family Indriidae; genus Indri; species Indri indri. Next base: position 7,272 of record RJWJ010032247.1, read on the forward strand.
AGAAATTCTCCTAAAATTGATTTCATTAAATTTTTTTGTAATTATGGCTGATTAGTAAGAATCAGGTCACTGTTTCTGCAGATTTCAGTAAGTGCTGTGTATAGTAGGGAGGAATCAGGCAATGTGGAATTTTAAATAAGACTGTTTTGAATAAATGGTTTAATTCATTAAGCTTATACATAATAAGTACCTATTACATATTAGGCACCATGATGTGTATAAAGATAAGTAACATATGATTCTTTCATACTCCACAGGAGAGATCGGCACAAGCCAACAATTATAGGAAAACAAGGTAAGAATTTGGTTGAAAAAGCCACAGGAGCCACTCCTAGCATAGAGCAGCAATTATATCATTACAAAGAAGCATCATTAGTATCTTTATGTGTACAACTCTCTTTCAGCAGAGAATCTTGTCAAGAGAAAAAAAAAAAAATCTAATATCCTCAGTGCATTTGGACCGCCCAGCAGGGGAAGATTAGAACTGAAAGAATCCATGAAACATTTTAGGAATTTTCTAGTGTTGAGAGCTTTTATCCTCTGCCATCTCCCAGACCACGCTCCTTTTTATAACTTCCATCCCCACTGCTTGCGAGCCAGGCTATGTGAGTGAAATAGCAAAAAGAGGACAGAAAAGAAAATTAGACCCAAATATGACTGAACATGATTGTTGGAGCTGTGCAAATTGAATGATGCCAAAGTATACACACATTCACTAGCATTTGAGTTGCTGTGAATGCAAGCTTTTCTAAATCTTCCTGCTCCTTTCTAACTGCCCCTATGAAGATATTTTTCTTTGTTAACCATCTGCTAATTAACAGAAATTGAACTCTTATGTGTCGTAGAGCCTTGTGACAACCAAATCTAATTGCTCAAGATTGCTCCTTCCTTCCCTTACTGCCTTCTCTCCCCCCATCTCGCCACCACAGCTTCCTTCATTAATCTTTGGGCAAAACACACGAGGAAAGGTACAAAGATAAGAGGTCACAAACCCTGCTCACAACATGCTCAGCATAATGGAAAAGTCAGACACATAAAGTAACTGTAACACACTGTGTACATTTAAAACTATATACATTTAAAATTACATAGGAGTATGAATGGAGGAGGAGCAGTTGCATAATTTGGGAAAGAAATTCAAGGAAGGCTTCCCAGAAGAATAACACTTAAGTGATAAAGAATGATGCGGTAATAGCCAACCTCCAAGATGACTCTCAATGATCTTCACCTCCTGGTGTTCACAACCTTGTATAGTCTCTTCCCACAGTGAACTACGGCAGACCTAACTGACCAAGAGAGTACTGCAGATATAATGGTGTGTCATTTCCAAAGCTAGATCATAGATGGCATTACAGCTTCTGCCTTGGTCTCTTGGATCACTTGTTCTGAGGGAAGCCAGCTGGCATCTAATAACAACTCTCGAAAGACAACAAGCTAGAACTGTCCCACTGAGCCACTTCCAAACTCCTGCCCCCAAATGCCATAAACAATAATAAATGATTACCATTGCTTTAAGCTACTAAATTTGGGGGTAATTTGTTATGCAGGAATTTCCTTCTTTTTTAATACTGAATAATATTCCATTGTATATATAATATATATCACATTTTCTTTATCCATCCATTCATCAGTGGACAGTTAGGCTGCTTCTATGTCTTGGAAAATTTTTTTGAATAATGCTGCAATAAACATGGGTGTGAAAACATCTCTCCAAGATCCTTTTTTCAGTTCTTTTGAATATTATGCTCAAAGTAAGACTGCAAGATCATGTGGCAATTATATTTTTAATTTTTTTAGGATATTCCATACTGTTTTCCATAGTGGCTATACCATTTTACATTTCCACAAAAAGTGCACAAGAGTTCCAATCCTTGTTCTCCACATCCTTGCTAATACTGGTTATTTTCTGTTTGGGTTTTTTTTTTTGTTTGTTTGTTTGTTTGTTTTTTCAGAATATTATGGAGATACAAATGTTTTGGTTACATAAATTGCTTTTGTACCGTTTGAGCCAAAGTTGTAAGTGTGCTCATTACCCAGATAGTGTGCGTTGTTCCCATTAGGTATGAATTTACCCATCCCCTCCTCCACACTCCCATCTGCTTGATTTCCAACGAATGTTATTTCCATATGTGCATATAGTGTTGATCGATTAGTACCAATTTAATGGTGAGTACATGTGGTGCTTGTTTTTCCATTCTTGTGATATTTCACTTAGTAGAATGGGCTCCAGCTCCATCCAGGATAATACGAGAGGTACTAGTTCACCACTGTTTTTTGTGGCTGAGTAGTACTCCATGGTATACATATACCACATTTTCTTAATCCTCTCATGTATTGATGGGCACTTGGGTTGTTTCCACATCTTTGAAATTGCAAATTGTGCTGCTATAAACATTCGAGTGCAGGTGTCTTTTTTATAGAATGTCTTTTTTTTTCATTTGGGTAAATACCCAGTAGTGGGATTGCTGGATCAAATGGTAGTTGTACTTTTAGTTCTTTGAAGTATCTCCATACTCCTTTCCATAGAGGTTGTACTAGTTTGCAGTCCCACCAAAAATGTATGAGTGTTTGTATCTCTCTGCGTCCATGCCAGCATTTGGTGTTTTGGGATATTTTGATAAAAGCCATTCTCACTAGAGTTCACTGATATCTCATTGTGGTTTTGATTTGCATTTCCCTGATGATTAGAGATGTGGAGCATTGAACATTTTTTCATATGTTTCTTGGCCATTAGTCTATCTTCTTTTGAAAAGATTCTGTCCATGTTCTTTGCCCACTTATTAATGGAGTTGTTTGATTTTTTCTTGGTGATTTGCTTGAGTTCTTTATAGATTCTAGTTATCAGCCCTTTATTGGATGTATAGAATGCAAATATTTTCTCCCATTCTGTAGGTTGTCTATTTGCTCTAATGATTGTTTCCTTGGCTGTGCAGAGCTTTTTAATTTGATCAGATCCCATTTATTTATTTTTGTTGTTGCTGTAATTGCTTTGGGGTCTTCTTCATACATTTTTAGTCTAGGCCAATGTCTATAAGAGTTTTTCCAACATTTTCTTCTAGAATTCTTATAGTTTCATACCTTAGGTTTAAGTCTATTATCCATAGTGAGTTGATTCCTGTGAGTGGTGAGTGGATCCTAGTTCAGTTTTCTACATGTGGCTATTCAATTTTCCCAGCACAATTTAAGAGAACAAACATACAAATTATAGGTATCTTTGAGAGAGAATAAGGAAGTGTTAAAAGCATGGAAAATTTATTTGAGGGAATTATGGTGGAAAACTTCCCCAGTATCACCAGAGATCCAGACATCCAGATACAAGATGGTCATCGAACTCCGGGAAGATTCATAGCAAATAGAACATCTCCAAGACACATAGTATTCAACCTGGCAAAAATCAAAGTGAAAGAGAAGATTCTACAAGCAGCTAGATGTAAGCAATAATTGACTTACAAGGGAAAACCCATTGGGATAACAACAGACTTCTTCAGCAGAAATCTAACAAGCCAGAATGGAGTGGGCCCCCATCTTCAATCTTCTTAAACAGAACAACTTCCAGCCTAGAATTTTGTATCCTACAAAACTAAGTTTCACATTTGATGGAGAAATTAAGTCTTTTCCAGACAAGCAAATGCTAAGGGAATTCTCCAAGTCCAGACCTGCACTATACGTGGATACATGGGTCAGCACAATAGACAGCCACCAGTGTAAAAATCACCAAAAGCTAAAGATTAGAGCCCAGTCACCACAATGGCTCAAGAGGTAAAGCAGAGCAATAAAGTTCAATTCAACAGGAAGAACAGAAATCTACCCCAGTTATCAATTCTTTCAATAAATGCGAATGGCTCGAACTCCTCACTCAAGAGACATAGGCAGGCTGAATAAATAAAAAAAATATAAGCCAAGTATCTGCTGTCTCTGGGAAACACATCTAACCCAGAAGGACTTATTCAGACTCAATATGAAGGGATGGAAAACAATATTCATGCAAATGGAAACCAAAAGAAAGCTGGTATAGCAGTTCGCATATCAGATAACATAGATTGCAAATGAACAAAAGTAAAGAAAGACAAAGATGGTCATTATATAATGATAAAGGGAAGAAATCAACAAGAATACATAACAATTCTAAATACTTACACACCTAACACAGGTGAACCCAGATTCATAAAGCAAATCCTACTTGATCTAAACAAAATGCTAAACAGCAACAGCATAATAGCCAGAGACTTCAGCATCCCTCTGACAGAACAGGACAGGTCCTCCAAATAGAAAATAAACAAAGAAACAATGGACTTAAACAGAACTCCAGAACAAATGGGGCTAGAAGACATTTATAGAACATTCTATACCCAAACCACTGAATATACATTTTTCTCATCAGCTCATGGCACATTCTCTAAGATTGATCATGTCCTAGGCCACAAAACATGTCTCAATAAATTAAAAAAAAAAAAAAACAGAAATTTTACCATGCATCTTCTCAGATCACAGTGGAATAAAATTAGAAATCAACTCCAACAGAAACACTCATCACTATTTTCTGTTTTTTTCATAGTGGCCATTCTAATGATTGTGACATATCATTGTGGTTTTGATTTTATTTCCCTGATGATTAGTGACATTGAACATATTTTCATAAGCCTGTTGGCTATTTGTATAACTTCATTGGAGAAGTGTCTATTCAAGTCATTTGCCCATTTTTAAATTGGTTATTTGTTTTTGTTGTTGTTGAGTTGTAGGAGATCTTTATATATTCTGGTTATTAACTCTTTTTCAGATATACGGTTTGCAAATATTTTCTTCTATTATATAGTTTTCCTCTTTACTCTGTTGATTGTTTCCTTTGCTGCATAGAAGTTTTTAACTTTAACGTAGTAGCATTGTGTATTTTTGCTTTTGTTGCTTGTACTTTTGATATCATATCCAAGAAATCATTGCCAAATCTAATGCCACGAAGCTGTTCCTCTATGTTTTCTTCTAGTATAATTTTAGGTCTTATGTTCAGGTCTTTAATCTAGATGCCTAACACCATCTGTTGAAGAGACTGTCCTTTCCCCATTGTGTACCCTTGGTACCCTTATTGAAGATCATTTGACATGAGGGTCTATTTCTGGGCTCTCTATTCTGTTTCATTGGTCTATATGTCTGCTTTGTTCCAGCACCATGCTGTTTTGATTACTATAGCTTTGTATAATAATTTGTTCTGAAATCAGGAAGTATGAGACCTCAAGTTTTGTTTGTTTGTTTTCTCAAAATTGCTGTAGCTATTTAGGGTCTCTTGTGATCCCATAATAATTTTAGATTATTTTTATTTATGTGAAAAATGTCATTGACAGTTTGGTAGGGATTGCATGGAATATGCAGAACACCTTGAGTAGTATGAACATTTTAAAAACATTGTCTTCCAATCCATTAACACAGGATGTTTTTACATTTATTTGCATCTTCTTTAATTTCTTTCAGCAATGTTTTGGAGTTTTCAGTGTATTAATCTTTTGCCTCTTTAGTTAAGTTTATTCCTAAGTGCTATCTTCTTTTCATGCTATTGTAAATGGTATTATCTTCTTGATTTCCTTTTTGCTTTGTTCATTGTTAGTGTATAGAAATGCAACTGATTTTCATGTGTTGATTCTATATTGTGCAACTTTGCCAAATTCATTTATTAGTTCTAACAGGTGTGTGTCTGTGTGTGTGTCTGTGTGTGTGTGTGTGTGTGTGTGTGTGTGTGTGATTGTTAGTGCTTTCTACAAATAAGATCAATCCCAATAGTGGGATTGCTGAAATGAATGGTAGGTCTACTTTTAGTTCCTTGAGGAATCTCCATACTGTTTCCCACAGGAGTTGTACTAATTTGCAGTCCCACTAACAATGTATAAGTAAGTGTTCCTTTCTCTCTGCATCCACACCAGTATCTACTGTTTCTGGACTTTTTAATAAAAGCTATTCTAACTGGGGTAATGTGATATCTCATTGTAGTTTGAATTTGCATTTCCCCGATGATTAGTGACATCAAGCATTTTTTCATATGTTTGTCGACCATTTGTCTTTCTTCTTTTAAGAAGCTTCTGTTCATGTCTTTTGCCCACTTTTTAATAGGGTTGTTTGGTTTTTTTCTTGCTGATTTTCTTGAGTTCTTTTTAAATTCTTTATTGGACGTATAGCTTGAGAATATTTTCTCCCATTCTGTAGTTTGTCTATTTGCCTGTTGATTGTTTCCTAAGCTCTGCAGAAGCTTTTTAGTTGAATCAAATCCTATTTATTAATTTTTGTTTTTGCCATGATTGCCATTGGGATCTTAGTCATAAATTCTTTGCCTAGGCTGATATCTAGAAGAGTTTTTCCTACATTTTCCTCTAGAATTCTTATGGTTTCATTCCTTAGATTTAAGTCTTTTCTCCTTATTGAAGTAATTTTTGTGCGTGGTGAGAGGTAGAGGTTCTGTTTCATTCTTCTGCATATGGCTATCCAATTTTCCCAGCACCATTTATTGAATTGGGCTTCTTTTCCCCAGTTTACATTGTTGTCTGCTTTGTCAAAGATCAGTTGGTTATAGGTAGATGATTTTATATCTGGGTTCTCTGTTCTGTTCCATTGGTCTATATTTCTATTTTTGGACCAATACCATGCTGTTGTGGTTACTATACCCTTGTAGAATAGTTTGAAGTATAGTAATGTGATGCCTCCAGATTTGTTCTCTTTGCTTAAGATTACTTTGGCTATTCAGGCTCTTTTCTGTTTCCAAATAAAGCATAGAATTATTTTTTCTAGATCTGTGAAGTATGATGTTAGTAATTTGATGGAGATCACATTGAATTTGTAAATCACTTTGGGTAGTATGGACATTTTAACGATTTTTATTTTACCTATCCATAAGCATAATGTGTTTTTCCATTTGTTAGTATCCTCTGCAATATCTTTTCTCAGAATTTCATAGTTCTCCTCATACTGATCTTTCACCTCCTTGGTTAAGTACATTGCTGGTATTTTATTTTCTTTGCAGCTATTGTGAATGATATTGAGTCTTTGATTTGACTCTTGGCTTGACATATATAGAAATGCTACTGATTATGTAAATTGATTTTTATCCTGAGACTTTGCTGAACTTATTTATCAATTCCAGGAGACTGTTGGTGGAATCTTTGTGGTTTTCCAGGTACAAGACCATATCGTTAGTGATAGTTTGACCTCCTCTTTCCTGATTTGGATACCATTTATTTCTTTCTCTTGCCTGATTGCTCTGGCTAGTACTGCCAGCACTATGTTGAATAGAAGTGATGACAGTGGGCATCTTTGTCTTGTTCCAGTTCTTAAGGGGAATGCTTTCAACTTTTCCCCATTCAGTATGATATTGGCTGTGGATATGTCATATATGGCTTTTATAATTCTGAGATATGTTCCTTCTATGCCTAGTTGGCTTTAATTTGTTGAATCATACTTGCATTGCAGTAGTAAATCCCATCTTTTGATGTACTGTTAAATTCATTTGCTAGTATTTTGTTGAGGATTTTTTACATCAGTATTCATCAGGGATATTGGGGTATTTTTTTTTTCTTGTAGCATCTTTGTCTGATTTTAGTATCAGAGTAATCCTGGCCTCATAAAATATGTTTGGAAGTATTTCCTTTTCTTCAATTTTTTTTGAAGAGTATGAGGAGGATTGGTGTTAATTTCTATTTAAATGTTTGGTAGAATTATCCAGTGAAGCCATCCGGTCCTATGCTTTTCTTTGTTAGGAAGTTTTTGATTACTGATTCAATATCCTTACTAGTTATAGGCCTGTTCAGGTTTTTTATTTCTTTATGATTTAATCTTTGTAGTTCTATGTTTCTAGAAATTTATTCATTTCTTCTAGGTTATCCAATTTCTTTGTGTGTTTCGTTGTTCATAATAGTCTCCCATGTTCCTTTCTATTTCTGTAGCATTGGTTTTAATGCCCCTTCTTTCACTTACAATTTTTGAATCTTCTCTAGTCTAGCTACTAGTTTGTTAATTTTGTTACTCTTTTCCTAAAACCAATTCTTAGCTTTATTGATTCGTATCTATTTTTTATTCTCTATTTTATTTATTTCTGCTCTAGTCTTTATCAGTTCCTTCCTTCTGCTAACTTTGAGTTTAGTTTGCTCTTCTTTCTTTTTCTATTTCTTTGAGGTATAAAGTTATGTTGTTGATTTAAGATCTTTTTCTTTTTTAATGTAGGTGCATATTACTATAAACTTCCCTCTTACTACTGCTTTTCCTGTATTCTATTTTCGGTATGCTGTGTTTTAATTTTTATTTTTCTCAAGATATTTTCTAATTCCCTTTGTTATATCATCTTTGATCCATTCCTTTTTTAAAAATGTGTTTAATTTCCACATATTTATACATTTCCCAGTTTCTTTTTGCTATTAATTGCTATTCCATTTCATTGTAGTTGAAAAAGATACTTGGTGTGATTTCAGTCTTCTTAAATTTGTTAAGACTCACTTTGTGTCCTAACATTTGATCTATCCAAGAGAATGTTCTGTGTGCACTAAAGAAGAATGTGTATTGTGCTGTCGTTGGGTATAGTGTGCTTTATATGTGTTACATCTAATTGATTTATTATGTTGTTCAAGTCCTCTATTTCCTTATTGATCATATGGTCTGGTTGTTCTATCCATTATTGAAAATGGGGTATTGAAAACTTCTACTATTATTATACTACTCTTTATTTGTCCCTTCAATTCTGTCAATGGTTAGCTTCATATATTTGGGTGCTCTGATGTCAAGTATGTATGTATTTATCATTGTCATATCTCCTTGGTGAATTATATGTATTTATAATTATTATATCTTCTTGGTTAATTATATAATATCCTTCTTTGTCTCATGTTACAGTTTTTAAGTTAAAGTCTATTTTTTTCTGATATAAATATAATCACTCCTGCTCTCTTTTGGTTACCATTTGTATGGAATATCTTTTCCCATTCTTTCACCTTTAGCCTACGTATGTCCTAATATCTAAAGTGAATTTCTTGTAGACATTTTATAGCTGAAACTTTTAAAAATCCATTCAGCCAGTTTTTTTGATTGGGGAGTTTAATCTGTTTATAGTGAAAGTAATTATCAATAGGGAAGGATTTACTATTGACATTTTGCAAATTGTTTTCTGTTATATCTTGTTATTTTTGTCCTTTTCCTCTCTTGCTGCCTTCCTTTGTATTTTGTTGATTTTTTTGTAGTGAAATGCTTTTATTTCTTTTTTATTTTCTTTTGTGTATCATCTATAGGGTTTTTCTTTGTGATTACCATGGGGATTACATAAAACATTTTATAGTTATAACAATCTATTTATAAGAACAACTTACATTCAACCACACACAAAAACTCTACTCCTTTACATCTCCCCAATTTATTACTTCTTTTATATTTTATATGTATTAACATAGTCTTATAAGTATTTGTTACATTTTTATCTTTTAAATTCTATACCAAAATTACAAGTAATTTATGCACTACCACTAGAGTATTGCAGGATTCTGTGTTTATATATTTATTAATACTTTTACCAAAGAGCTTTATATTTTCACATGCTTTGGTGTTGTTGCCTAATGTCTTTTTGTTTCAACTTGAAGGACACCCTTTAGCACTTCTTGTAAGGCAGGTCTAGTATTGAAAAAAATCCCTCAGCTTTCATTTATGTGGGAAAGTCTTCATTTCTCCTTCATTTTTGAAGCACAGTTTTGTTGAACATAAAATATTCTTGTTTTTTTCTTTCAGCACTTCAAATATATCATCCCAGTCTCTAATGTTTCTGCTGATAAATATGCGGATATTCTTATGGGAGCTCACTCATACATGACAAGTCACTTTTCTCTTTCTGGCTTTCAAGATTCTCTTTCTTTTTGGCTTTTCACAGTTTGATTATAATGTGTTTTGGTGTGAGCCTCTTTAAGTTCATCCTAACGGGGTCCTTTGAACTTCTTGAATTTGGATGTCTATTTCCTTCCTCAGATTTAGGAAATGTTTTCAACTACTATTTCTTCAAATAAATTCTCCATTCTTGTTCTCTCTTCTCCATCTAGAACTTCCATAATGCATATACTGATCCACATGACTGTGTCTCACAAATCCCTTAGGCTTTTTGCACTTCCATTCATTTTTTTTCCCTTTTGTTCTTCTGACTTAATAATTTCAAAGGACTTGTTTTTGAATTTGGTGATTCTTTTTCTACTTAAGGAAGTCTGCTGTTGAATTCCTCTAGTGAATCTTTCAATTCAGTTATTGTATTCTTCAGCTCTAGAATTTTTTTTATAGTTTTTAACTTTCTGTTGATATTCTCATTTTGTTCATGCATTATTCTCCTGTTTCATTTAGTTGTCTGTGTTCTCTTATAGCTCATTAAGCTTCTTAATTATTAATATTATTTTGAATTTTTAAACATAATTAATAGATCTCTTTTTTCTGTGGTTGGCTTCTAGAGATTTATTTTGTTCCTTTGATTGGGCCATGTTCCCCAGGCCCCACCCCCTGGGATTTGGGCATTTGAAAAACAGCCACCTCTCCCATTCTTTGTACAGAGGAAGATCTTTACCAATAAGCCTGGCCAATCAAGATTCTAAGGACCTCTCCAACATTTTCTGGGAATGCATTTTTTGCTGGGCTTGTGCATGCAATTTCCCAATTAGAGAGATTTGTTGGTTTCTTTTTCAGGAGCTCATATCTTTCTTCTTCTGGTATCTGGCTGTACTGCAGGTTGTCAGATTCTGCAAATAGCTGCTGAGGTCTCCTTTCTTTCTCAGTGGCCCCCAGCCATCTAAAGTATGTCAGGTACTCTAAGTCAGATGAGACAGAAACCAGTCCCTCAGGCAGCCCCCTGAAAAGCCAAAACATTGGGCTACATTTTAGCCTTCTTTTTCTCTTCTGCAGGAGAAGCCACAATTTGGACATTTTCTCCTGATCACATTAAGCTGTTCCAGCTTGAGAGGAAGTGTTATCATGTGTGATGTGAAATGGCTTTTGTTACCCATTCCAATGCATCTGTACTTGGCTTTATGCTTGCTTGAGGTAGTGTGACTTCTTAACTGGTTTCTGGAGTTCCGGTAATGGCCTTTTGGACTGTATATTGTTGTTAGGGTCTCAGGGAAGGATGACGGCTAGGGATTTCCATTCTGCCATCTTGCTCTGACATAGTGTTTTTAGATCATTTGTATTTGAATATGGATTGGTAGAGTATGCAGCTCAAATTAAATCCCACCCTCTCCCATCCTTATATCTTATATGAAGTCTCAAATGATATAGAATTCTCTTACAGGGTCCTACAGACATATTCATACATTTTCCAATCTTTGAAAGCCCAGTATCAAATTATCACTTGCAGGAAACTCCATTACATGAACTCTACTCTTTTCAGGGGCGGGGATTTC
>RJWJ010032248.1:0-18603 GCA_004363605.1 Indri indri
TGGTTTTTGGGTAGAATGTCCTGTAAATGTCAGTCAAGCCCATTTGTTCTAGAGTTCTGTTTAAGTCCATTATTTCTTTGTTAATTTTCTGTTTGGAGGATCTGTCCTGTGCTGTCAGTGGGGTGTTGAAGTCTCCGACTATTATGGTGTTGCTGTCTATCAATTTGTTTAGATCAAGTAGAGTTTGCTTTATGAATCCGGTGCACCTAAGTTGGGTGCATACATATTTAGAATTGTTATGTCTTCTTGTTGAACCGTACCCTTCACCATTATATAGTGACCCCCTTTGTCTTTTATTACTTTTGTTGATTTAAAAACCAAGTTATCTAAGGTCAAAACTGCCACACCAGCCTTCTTTTGGCTTCCATCTGCTTGAAATATTGATTTCCACACCTTTACTTTGAGTCTAAATGCATCCTTGCCAGTGAGATGCATTTCCTGGAGAGAGCAGATGATTGGCTTGTTTCTTTTTATCCATTCGGCCAGCCTACGTCTCTTGAGAGGGGAGTTCAAACCATTCACATTTATAGAGAGAACCGATAAGTGGGGTGAATTACTGTTCATTCTGATGGGTTGCATTTTGTTGCTTTGTTTTCTCTCTTGAGCCATTGTGGAATCTAGCCTTTGATCTTTAACTTTTGAGTGGTTTTACATTCGAGAGTGTTTATTGTGTTGATCCTTGTGTAATTCAGCTTTGAGTACTTCTTGGAGAGCTGGTCTTGTCTTGGTGAATTCCCTCAGTCTTTGCTTATCTGAGAATGTCTTTATTTCTCCTTCATATATGAAACTTAGTTTAGCAGGATACAAGATTCTAGGCTGGGCATTATTCTGTGTCAGAAGAGTGAGAATGGGGCCCCAGTCTCTTCTTGCTTGTAGGGTTTCACTTGAGAAATCTGGAGTTATTCTGATGGGCTTTCCTTTGTATGTTACTTGTTTCTTTTGCCGTACAGCTCTTAGAAGGGCCTCTTTAGTGGCTATTTTGGTTAATCTGATGACTGCATGACATGGTATCTTCCTATTTGCATTGAATCTTCCTGGGGTACATCGAGCTTCTTGTACCTGTATATCTAGATTTTTAGCAAAGCCTGGGAAATTCTCCTCTATTATTTCTTTTCTCTTAATTTTCTGCTCGATCTCTGTGACTGACTTATTTAAGTGGAAGGAATTGTCTTCAATCTCTGAGATTCTTTCTTCTTTTTGATCTACCCTGTTCTTGAGGCTTTCCACGGTGTTTTGTAGTTCCATGAACAAGTCCTTCATTTCAAGATCAGTTTGATTTTTCTTTAACATTTCAATTTCTTTAGTGAATTTTTCTTCCAAGTCCTGGATTTTTTTTGTGTGTGTGTGGTTTCTTTGTGTTGGTTGTCCATTTTTTCTTGCATATCATTCAGTTTTCTTACAATCCGTGTTTGAAATTCTTCTTCTGTCATTTTAGTGTTCTGAGGTTGGTTAATGTCCATTGCTGAGGAGCTGTTGTTCCTCTTTGGGGGTGTGCTTTCCATTTGAGTCTTTATACTTCCACAGTTCTTTTGCTGGTTCCTTCCCATCTGGATCAGGAGTTCCTTCTTGCCTTTAGATTTTCGTTTGGATAATGGCATGCCCTGTTTAGTCTCTGAGCCAGTGGGTGGTGTTTGTGGGTGAGATTCGACCACACCCTTTATGATGAATCAGTAGATGCAGTAAAAGCGTGTGCAGGATGACCTCCCTGTCAGTAGGTGGCACTTGCAGTGAGGAGTGTGCTGTTTTTGGGTCCTGTAGCTAGTTCTTGTTCCTCTAGAGAGGTCCTCTTGTGCCTTGGGTGATGGGTGGGGCCCTGGGACTGCCAAGTGAGTCCCATTCTCCACCTCAGTGGGGGCAAGACCGGGAGTGCATCTGGGTGGGGCTGGGTTGGATAAGCCTGCCCTCAGGCTCCACAGCTGCTGTTAGCCGGGGTCAAAGGTCTGCTCTTTGTTTCTGTGCAAAGCTGCCAGGAGGGGCTGAAATGGCTTGACTCAGGTGAAAGTCTGGGCTTGGGGGGTGGGGCAGTCCAAGACCCACACTCTGGAGCAGGTCTCGCTCCCCTCCACCCTCCCCCTCTCCGTGGCCTCACCCAGGCCTCTGCCAGCAAGTGGGACCTCAGGCTGATGGATCTCCCCTGGCTGTGACGTGGGCAGGGAGATTCCCTACCCAGGATTGCAGCCTGAGCTGGGTGCACAGCCCTCTTTTGGGAGGAGGGCTGCCACTCAGGCATGCTGATCTGCCCCTGAAGGTACACACTCCTCAGTAGGCTCTTTCACAGGTCTCTCTTCTGTGCCCCGGGGCAGTGAGATTGTGACCTGGGTGTACAGGGTCTGGTCTGCAGGCCTGTCCCCTGGGCCCTGGAGATCAATCCCTGACCCTGCCAGGGGCAGGGGTGCTGGTCTTGAATCACCTACAGGGTGCCCAAGCTGGATCGATTTCACTCCACCTCGGGAATTGCCCCCCTCTCCTGGAGTTCCCAGGCAAGCAACACCTGGAAGGGCTGGCAGGTAGGGAGCTCGCAGTCTGAGTACCCCTCAGTCTGCTGTATGGCCCCAATAGGAAAGGTCCAGTTCCTTGGAGATGCCTCCATGTGGTGGTTACATTGTCTCTCTGGGCATCCACAGGTGGGGAGGGGGAATGAGAGAATGGAGCAATATGGCGTCTGCCGATAGGCTTGGGTCTGCATGCGGGAAGGTGCCCCGAGGGGACTGGGAACCCGTCGCCGTGTCCGCAAGAGGCCACTGCTCACTGGCGGCAGCCGTCTCTGGGCTGGTGTCAGCAGGTCTCTCCAACCGCTCAGGATCTCACCAACAGTCCAAGATGCAAGGGAGGGGGAAGTTAACTGCTCCACCTACCCTTGTCACTGGTCTCCAAGCCTCTCAGGACCTTTCTCCTTCCAGTTCTCCTCTGCAATGTCTTCCTGTGGGGTCTCCTATAGTTTCAGGAACCCTTCCTTCTGACCCTCACCTGATCTGTTTCTTTGCTAGTTTATTTTTTTCTCTTTCTTCTAAAATTTGTCTTTTTTGCAGAGACCCTCTGGAGGCTTTTCTCATCCGCCATCTTGGCTCCTCCCCCCAAAATGGTTTAATTTAAATTTATACACATTGTCTTGAAAATGTTGAGACAAGTGATTCCTTATTCAAAGAGTTTGGCTATTTTACCCCAAATATGAAAAACTGATGATTGTTTATTTTCATTTTTGCTAATTTTGTTAAACTGATTTCTCAATTTTTATTTTCCTTCAAAGATTGAACAGCAGAAAAATACATTTTGAAAATACTGAGTTAATAAGATAAAAACAAAACTTTGGTTAATATATACTTATACTTTATTTGATACATGGTTTTAGTGATTTGGTAAATTGAATTGGATTTTTACCATAAATTTATAGTCCATTAAAGAGTAAAGAAGCATTTTACTATAATATATTAAAAATAATGCCATCCATAAATAGATAAAATTAATTTTATTGCATTTAGATTTTTTTTAAAAACTGGAAGATAGTACATTTTATGACTTTCTAAATATTAGAAACTTTTTTTAGTTAAACAATTTTTTGTCTATCACGTTGTTTGGTAATCAGATTTTTAAAAGACTAGACTATGAGATTTAGTGTGATGTAGCTATATTTTAACTTTTTAGTGAAAAAATAATGTTGTTCCTTGACTATATTTCAAGTAGAAATCCCCCTGATAAGATTGCAGGTATCAAGAAGAGTTCTAGTGAAAAAATATTCATTTAAACTTCATAATCAAGCAGAAAAAAATAAAAATGCTTCTGTTATGAAGCTCAAGAATAGATTTCCTGTCAAAAAAAAATGTAATCTAGACTCTGGAATTCTTATCTTGAAAGTTGTAACCATTATATGAATTTTTTCCTGCTTTACAATTAGTCATAGATAGACTTACAGAGTTGGAGAAGCTGAAGTTTGGCTTAGTTGGCCATATGAAAAATTGGATATTCACCGGTTGCCACTCTGAATTATCCTGACATTTGAAGTATTTATCCCAACCCAAATTCTTCTTCAAGCAGGTGCAGAAACCCTTATTTACCAGAGAAATGAGATCTTCCTTTTACCTTGTCTTTTATTATCTTTAGCAAATATTTTTTAGATAGTACCCATCTCTCTAATCAGTGGCTTGACAAGAGGAAAATATCACCAGGCCTGTTTATCATATAACAATGGTTAAGGGCTCTCTTTTTGTTTGTTACAGAATGATTCCTGTCTGTACTTCTAGCTGAGATTGTGCAAAGTCTGTCATGAGCAAAACTTTTAATGAGATGTCTTATATCACAAGGAAATTGGTTTTAGCTTTGTTCGGGATATTTTTTAAAGAAAAAGCACAAATATTCTAAGCTCTGTGAGGGCAGAGAGACTGTGTTTCTTTGGTTGTTGTTGTTTATTTATGCATCCCTCGTGCATTGCACAGTGACATATAACAGAAGCCATTATGCTTATGAGGCTCAGTAAATATGAGGCTGAATGAGTATATGCGTTCTTTAGATTTTCCTTCAAAAATTGAGTACTGCTTCAGAATTGGATTCAAATTCCATTCTCCTTTTATTCAGCCCCTTCGGCAAATCCTGGAATATTTGAAGCACAGTCACATATATTTACTCTTTAAGTCTCCCTGAATATTCCTAAGGAAGAATAATTTTAGATTTAAGAATAGAAATTTGATGCATGGAAATACTATATTGTGGTCCCACATGATCATAGTCAAGATCCAAACCAAAGTCTTTCAAATCAGTGGTCCATGATCTTTTCATCAAACTCTAATGGCTTCTCTATAAAACAAAAGCACAGAGTCTGGCAAAGGAATGAATTCATTATTTTATTTAATCCTATTAAGGAAATTTAAAGTTGAAAGATCTATGTAAAAAAAAGGAGAACACTTTGGTGGGGTTAGGTTTTGAAATAGGCAAAGGGAAATAAAGACATGATTAAAAGACTCAAAATGGTGTAAGAAATGATAATCTGGAAATGATTTATCTACCTCTAGGTGGAAAAGTTAAGAAAGAATAGAATTGGAAGGTGAAAGTAAAATACTAAAATAAAACCTTAGCAAAATAATAGCTAAGAAAAATTTATTATAGATGCTTGGGAAATAATTTATGGTAGAAACAGCTAGTTGTACTTTTATCTACTGTCTCACTCTGAGAAAAAAATTCTTTCAAGTTCTTCCTTATGTCCACAGGTGACTCAGATGTAGAGGATGTCCACATAACCTTGTGATGGTATTAAGAAGTGTCTCTAGTGTGTGTTCTAGCTTTGGAGTTCTAGGTCTCCGCCTGGGTAAAAAGTAAGGTCTTCTTATTAGTCTTATGTTTTCTCCCATATCAATTAATTTCTCACTACTTTGCAGTTCCACCAGTTTTACTGAACTCCTGGGCCTTCTGCTCATCTAAACACTTCACTTCTTTTAGGGAGTCTCATTCTTCTCTCATACAATCCTATCACAGAACACATTCTAGAGTCTTCTCTCTTTTGATATCCTAGCATGAGATACCCAGGCCAACATGTACTACATGTTAATATTTCACCCTGTGTGTTAAACTACATGCCATGTAAGAACTTTTACACTCTAATCCACTTTGGCAACATTCATGTTTCAAATTATGACTCCGCCATTGCTTAAGAGTTTAAATAGGACATGAGAGAATCTGACTGACCTAAACAATCCATATTATTTATTCCCAGCTCCCTAATTTTCTAAACAAAATAAAATGAGTACTGTCAGTATTTCTACCTCCAGTAGCCTGAGCTTGGCTGCAGTGTGATCACTTGGCTGGATGCTACAGGAGTTACATGTAGGAAAAGTATGACTTTTCATTTAGATCAAATAACTATTCTTTTAAATCACTTTTACTCATGTTTTATTACAAGTTTTTCTTGTGTGTTTTCACAATATAAAGTAATGTCTATTAAGGTGTTAGCTAAAGAAACAAAACAATAATTTTGCAAATAGTTAAATGATGCCAGACATCCATATCATCAGCTAGTTAAATAGAAAATTAACTGTTTCTAAAATTGGGTTGATTTTTATATTTTAAAAATTACCACAGTTCAAATAAACTTCAGATACTATTGTGATTATATTATTACAAAATAGTTAAATTCAACACTGAAGATAATTTATCTTTATAACAATTATATGAATTTTAGTAAAGCACATTGTCGTAATAAAAGCAATGATCCTACTAAATAAAGAAGCCTGTAGAAATATACTTGAAATGGATCATGCTGAATATATGCACATATAATTATATCCAAACAAGCTTTAATAGTCTATCAATTAAGATCCAAGTTTACATATATAAACAGTTATAAAACATTGATATGTACAGAAAGAAACTGAACTGCAATATTTTGTGATAAGTCTGATATAGACTTTCATCAATCAATCAATCAATAATGAGTAAGATAGTATATCATTTGTTGTTTCAAGGCCATCTCTCAAGTTATAGAAATATATAAGCATTTGAAAAACTGCTTTATAAATTAACCTAAATATCATAGAGTGGTGTTAAACTCCTTTAGATCTATGTAAGTTCCCTTTGGAACCCCACTATTTTAATCTACAGGATATGTTATACTCAAATACTTAGATTTAGCCATTGGTATCATTAGTCCTGAATTTCTCTACTTTTGAGTGATGAAGATGTCAACAGTAGTTAATTACAGGGATGCTAATATTGCTCTCACCTAATTGCAGTCCCTTGACTTTTAGCCAAGACTCCTGGCTTCTTATGAGGTAGCTCCAATTATATCAATAATGGCAAGAATTTAAGGGTTTGCTATAAAAATCACAGAAAGAATTTATACATCTTCCCCTTTCTCAGAAGTCTTCCGTATGTTTATATTTGAATTATCATCCTCTGCTCTCAGTGAAATAATCTTTAAGCATACACCATTTTTTCTTTATATATTGTATTCCTCTCATTCAAAAGTAGCATTAGTCATAACTACATGAGTAATTTTCCATGCTTTGACTGGTAAACTAGATTTCCTCAACTGATACAGCAAGATAGTTACCTGAGTGATTTTCTAATATGCCCCCTTCTTGACCCCCTTCTTGACTACGGCATATATTCATTCCCTGAAGAGTCTACAGGAGCAGTAATTTTATGGATGTGAGGGTGGTCTGACTAAAGCATCTGGTACTCACGGATCCACAGTGCTCCATGTGTGTTTCTGGAACAACTCTGTTTAGTCAATGAGGTCCACTATAATCAATAATATATGAATTGCAGTGTTTTTCTTCCAGAACTCCTGAGATTGAAACATACACTCTGACTGAATAGAAACTCTAATAATACCCATTTGCTGGAAACCCATACTGAGCTGCACAGCAGTCGTCATTATTTCCCTTATTTAGCATATTCTCTCAGTATCTCAGATGGTGAATAATGGGCATTAAAGGATAATGGCAATGTAGAGGTTTCCTCTTTCATTCACACACTTAGTCAGCCAATCAACAAATTTTTGTTGAGCATCTAAAGATATCACTCAATCTGTTAGAGCTTAGAATATTGTATTGAATAAGACAGACTTGGTTCCTACCCTCCCTGTTTAGTCAATAGACCCAATGAACTAATACATTCCTATAAAGGAAAATTTCAAAGAGTTAAAAGAGAGAATACAAATATCTAGTTGTACATTTGTATGGGAGAGGTGACCTACTCAATACTAGATAACAAGGGACATTCTCTCTGTCAGGTGGTATTTAAACTTAGCAATGAAGGATAAGATTAAACGAAGTATGCCACAGCAGGAGAAGACTGTTCCAGCAAAGAGACTGATTTGTGCAAAGGCCCTGAGGTTGAAAGAGTTTGGAATTTACAAATAACTGAAAAATACCTATTAGGCTGAGGCATAATAAGCAAAGTGGGTTTGTGTCATGAGATAAGGCCAGAGAGTTAAGCTGGGACCATATGAAATGGGATCTTATAAGCAATGTAAGGATAATGTGATATATGTTTTAAGCAGGAAACTGATATGGACCTATTACATTTTTAAAAGATTCCTGACTACTATGTGGAAAGTTAATTGGGGGAGATGATGGACAGGACAAGATAAATATTTCACAGAAGAAGCCCGTGTGGAGTGGCATATTCTCCCCATCCAGTGATGAAAAATGAATCTAATATCTCCACTTACAACCAGAGTCCTTTGTTAGTATATTTATTTACATTCTTGTTCTATTCAGAGACATGAGTTATCTATTATATATTTATATATCAAGTAATATACTAAAATTGAAAATAATTCACCATTCACACCTCTGTTTATTTGTATAAAAATATTTTCACAAAATGAACACTGGCGATATAAGATGTGTTACTTTTCCTATTACAACAGGTTTCTAATTCAAGCACATCCGATTTATATTGATTTTAAATTTAGCACTGAGAGAAAACACTTACATGCTCTATAATATTTTTAAGTATCACAAATAAAATTAGAAGATGAATTGTCATTGCTTTTCTAAGTCATAAATTAGATGACTCACCATGTAGGAAAAATGACTCCATGATGATTGGCTAGTTTATAATTTTAGTTGTAATTTAAGCACCATGATGCTTAAATGCCTTTCACAAAATTCATGGTCTGACGTTAGATTGTATTTTTAACTTGAGTTTAGTTAGGCAACAAAATACTGGGTTTATTTAGTAAGTAAAATTTATTAAATGAAAGCTGGCTTTCTCCCAAATGATGGTGACTGTAAACTGTGCTGTATATGTATCATTCATGAAACCTCCTGTTTCATTTCATAACGTGATCTTTACAAATCATGTAGGTCAAAAATATCCCCATTGTTACATTCATATACTCTTTTGAATTGTATTTAAAAGCTCTGCTTTATTGTAGAATGAAAAGTTGATAATAGACAGGGGCCATTATGAAAATTTGCTTTGCTTAAAGAAATTAAGTCCAGGGAAAGCAGTCAGAAAGATTTAATTAAACACAGTTATAGATTCTAGTCCTAAATCTCTCAGTCAGGTTACCATGAGAATGTCCAGTGTTGAAGCAATGTTAATTTTTGAAGAAAGTATTGTCTTCTTAGAAAATCACAGACACATCTGTGGATTGGTTCTGTAGATCAATGTTTTCCTTCACGGTCAGGAATCTATTATTTTTTTCATTCTCATTTTTATGCTAGGGTACTAGATATAGTGCAGCTGGGAAATTGTTGCTCCATAAATTATTATTACTGTATTAGAGACAGAAATGGTCTCAGAAGTTTTGCAGGGCTCTGCCCTGAAAGAATATGTGAACATGTTAGTTTGCATATCAAAAGCTGCTCCACCTCAGGAGGGCATCCCAGAAGGTCAGCAGCAGCTGCTTTCCAAAGTGACTCTGTGGTCTCAACTCCATGGTTCTCACCTGCTTTGAAGGACAAAGCAAGGTCTACATGAAATTACGGGATGAGAGCTGATCAAAAAGTGTCTGCCCATAGACAGATACCTGCGGCTAAAAACAATTAGCCCAAGGGACAGTTCCTGCTTGACTTCTGATGACCTGTCTCTGTCTGTAATAACCAGATAAAGAAATATGGAGCCAATATATCCCTGTTTAACCTTTCTGTTAAGTAATAGCTTTATCTTAGAACTTAGAAGTTTGTCCTTGAAAGATTTTGTAACCAGAGTTAGTTAAGGGATCTATAGAAGCCTTTTGAAAGACTTTTAACCGGAAACGAACTACCTATTATTATGTAAATCTGTTACCCCAGGCAACCGATCCCTGTACCTATAAATGCTCATGTGAAACTTTATTCTGGGCCTTATGATTCATGGGGATATTGTAGGGACCCCTGAGTACCCCGCTTTTTGCCTTTTATCTTTATAAATCTATAAAACTATACCTTCGTCTCTGTGTATTCTTCTATTTCTATTATTCTCCATTTTCTATTATTTTCTTATCCTTTGCAACAACCCCTACCTAAGAGACCCAATTTTTTGCTGGGAGCATAGCTAACTCCCCACAGGAAATCTCCAAACAATATACCCAGTCCATGACTCCAAACATTTTTGATGTTGGTAGAAATAACTTTTTTCACATGTATGATATTTTACATAGTTTCATAAGGTGTTTACAGGGCTTATATCTAGAGCCCAATGGTTGTTACCACCAATGTGTATGAGGGAGTATACCCTTTTGCCATGAAAAATAGTACATAGATATCATGACAGATGCTTTCAGTTCATTTCCATTTGTCATTAGGATATTTAGGAAATCAGGCGACTGACTAAAGTCACATCAGCTTTCCATGCATCAGACATTCAGGTTTCATGTGAGTGTTTTTATCTGTTTTAAATGCTTTCTTATCCAGTCACATTTTTTTAGTCAATCTCTACTCATTCTTTAGATCTCAGCTCAGGTGTCTGGTCCTCAGGGAAGTCTTCCATGTTTATTCAGACTAGCTCATTGCTTTTATGCTACATTCATATAATAATACTGTAGTTTTCTTTCATTGCATTTCATGAAAATTGTCAATGTGTATAATTATTTGTTTATTGTTTCCTATTTCAATTGTCCATAAGTTCCATGAAAGCCATGGTCACAATTCTTTTTACCAACTACTGAAGCTCTAGACCCTATCATTTTGCTCAGCACAAACGGGCATTCAATACTTGGACTGAATGATGAAGGAAAAGAATTTGTAGAACTGGGAGTCAAAAAGTACAGCGTAATAGAGAAAAGCATAGCCTACCTGGAAATCAGTTAATGGGTGTTCTGTTATTTAAAATCTGAAATTAGACATATAGAAGAAAACTCTCTACTGCAGGTATAAAGTTATTATATAGAAAGAAATTTTCGATTCCAACCATTGTGGGACAGGAACAGTAAGAGTTACAGAAAAAAAAATATCAACAAATGCAGCAAAAAAAAATTTTAAGTAATAATAATGTACATGATCAGAACATTAACAAGCCTTAATGATACCACGATGATATTTTATATAGAGTTTTAGGGCAGAAAAAGGGAAAATTATACTGGCATCCCAAAGTAAAGCATAAGTGCTTTAGTCAGAAAATTATATTAAGCATATATTCTAGCACTGAATTAAGATATTCATCTTTTCTGTTTTGTATACAAATGTCTCTAGTTAAGGAATCTCTTCAGTTATTCTTCCAGATAGATATTTATACTGTATAAGAATTTGCCACCAATATTCTTGGACCTAGAGTAAGTAGTAGTACCTACTATCAACAGTATCAGCAACATTCCAGACTTCAATCAAAAGTGACCTTCAACTACAAAGCCTCTTAATGGTGCTGAAGGTCATCTCCCACATGCTATATACAAAACAAGGTGATGGGGCAGTGATGGTGACAGGAAGATATAATCTCCATGGTGAGCTTTACGGATGGTGGTAGCACAGCTTTTGAAAAGCTAGACTGTCAGGACTCAGAAGTGCACTGTGTCAGCATGAAATTCTGTGTGCATTTCAGCTGTCTAAGGGCAGTGAGTAGTGAGATGATGGGAGAGTCAAGCTGACTGAATGAATCAACAAGACAGGAAGCAATAATGGTGTGAGGTTAGATTAGCCAGGAGTTGATACTGTGTGGTTGGATGAATGCCTCACAAGTTTGATTATTTGGGGAAAGAGGATAAGGGGGGTGTGGTAGGCTGAATAATGATCCCCCAAGAATGTCCATGTCTTAATGTCTCCTAATCCCATACCTGTGAACATGTTACCTTATTTGACAAAAGGTGCTTTGTCAATGTGATTAAATGAAGGATCTTGAAATGCGGTAATTATGCTAGGTTGACCCAATTTAATTACCAGGGTTCTTATAAGAAAGAATTAGGAAGGTCATAATTAGAGTCAGAGAAGGAGAAAAAGCACAGAAACAGAGAGGGGGGTGTGTGTGTGTGTGTGTGTGTGTGTGTGTGTGTAGGAGAGAGAGAGAGAGAGAGAGAGAGAGAGAGAGAGAGAGAGAGAGAGAAAGAGAGAGAGAGAGAGAGAGAGAGAATGTGATTTGAAGACGCTATACTGCAGGCTTTAAAGACAGAAGACATGGCCAAAAGCTAAGGAATTTGGATGGCTACTCTTAGTATAAGCTGGAAAAGGCAAGGAAACAGATTCTCATCCAGAACCTCCAGAAGGAATGCAGCCCTGTTGACCTATTTTGGATTTCCGACTTTAGAATTACAAGATAAAAAATTTGTATGTGTGTTTTTAAGCCACTAAGCTTGTCAAAATTTGTTACAGCAGCATTAGGAAACTAATGCAAGAGGAAAACATTTCTACGAGATTTCTATGGATGATATAATCAGAAAAATGACTCCAAAGTTGTTATATCTTCAGGGCCTGATTACCATGCCATGAGTCTTTCTAGCTAATGGGGAGCAAGGCAAGAGAAACTGGAAGAGCTTTTTCTCAGCTCAGAATAGCCTAAAGGGGCAAAAGATCCCACGGTCATGTTGCAGAAAGTCGGATGATAGTAAATACAAAATGATTGAATATGAGCTTAAAGTTGATTTGATACTGATGAAATTTTGAAAGTTAATCTTTGACAATTGCTGTGTTTTTTAAAACCTCCAATTTTATCTTGTTAAACTGCGTAGAAATCTGTGAGAAAGAAGCACAACTAGAACCCAAGTGTTATCAGTGTACAAACTGAAGCCCAGAAAGGGTAAGTCATTTGTGCAAAATCACAAAATGGCATTCTGCTGACTCAAAATATAATGATGTTCCTAATATGCTATAATTCCCTCAGAAACTGTTTTAAACTATTATAATTTTATATTGCAAGAGGTATGTTGCCAATATGTAAGCATCGAAACGGTATTAAATAAATGAATTCTGTTAATGAGAATTAGCTAGAAGGAATATTCGGTGGGGGATGAGTTTTGAATTACTAGCAAATATAATACAAAAGCATGACAGTTGGTTTTGCTTAGAGTAACATCATTAAGTTCACAGTGAAGTATTCATCATAACATTGTTTTTGTTTGAGTTTTCCCAGATTTAACTGTGAAAATTTTTTCAACATATGAATTTTTCTTTAGGTTGTACCTCTGCCAGCCTCCAGCCCATTCCTGGTAGTCCCCTGGAACTCCACTGAATGTCTAAATCAGTCTGGATGCCACCCAACCCATCTGCCCAGAGTCTGACATGCCAAAGAGCACCAGATATCAAGCTCTATGGTAACTCTTGCTCTCAGGATGTGATAAAGAGCAAAACCAGGACCCTCTAAACTGACACCAGGACCTGAGGGCCTGTGCTGGTTTGTCAACATACAAGCAGAAGAAAAGGATCAAAGCAGTTTCTTAGCACAGCTGAAATCATATTCATCCCATGGATGCAAGAAGAGCCAAATGTATCAACTTTATTTCTATATCTGGAAACTGTAAGACTACATTTATTCACTTTATTGATGCATATTTATTGGCCAGGCCTGATGTTAAAAACCTTTACAATATGTTAAACAACACAGACATTGTCCCTGACCTCCTGTAGTTTATAGTCTACTCTGGAAGACAGTTAATAAACACATGAATGAATAAATAAATACATAGTTCCCATTTAGGAAAATAAACGAACACAATGCTAGGAGAAGATGTATGGAGATGGGAAACCAATTTAGCTTGAGTGGTCAGAAAGAACTACTCTGAGAGAAGAAATTTAAGTTGAAACCCAGGACAAAAGGAAGAAACAAGTCATGTAATGATGCTTAGGAAGATATGTTAGGTGAGGGGCTAGCATTTTCAAAGATTGGAAGAGGAAGGAGTGTTAAGAAGAAAAAAATCTGTGTGAAAAAAACATAGCGAGAAAGAGTAAAAGTGGCATGAGAAATTATCAGAGAAAAGATAAAGGTAAGTTCATGAGGCGTATTTGAGGAAATGTAAATCAGTTAGGATTTTATTCTAAATTCAATGGAAAGTAATGAACAGTTTTTAAGCACAGTCTCTACTTTAAAAAAAGAGAAGCTCTAAATAAAATCCACGGGAGTTGTGAATAATCAATGTGGAACTTAAGGAGTGGTAGTAGGAAAAAAAAATGCCTTACAAATAATTTTTTGTCTTTTTAATTTCAGTGCATAGTGAAGTGACCAGCAATAAGTATTAAATTAATACGTGATTAATGAAGTGAAGGAAGAAAGGAAGGAAAGAAGGAAGGAAGAAAGAAAGGGCACTAGAAAGGGAAGGAAGAAAGTGACAAAGAAAAAAAGAAATGGAAAGAAGTGGAGTTATTTTCAGCAAGAAATTGGTAAAAAAAAATATATTCTATCATAAAAGTTAAATTTAGACAGAGGTAGAGAAACTAGAAAATATATTACTAACTATTCACTATCATAGGAATGGAAGAATTAAATTGATAAATATATGCAAGGAATATCCTGTGTTTGTAAAAGCATTGCAGAGAAAGTGCAAGATCTCTGTAGTAAAATATTCATGTTAGCATTAATATTTAATATGCACTTGATATAAATGGGAAGATATTTAACTTCATTGAACATTAGTTTCACCATTTGTAAAATAGGACTGGTAATAGTGTCTACTTCACTGGGTTTATCAGAATAACAATAGATAACATTTTAAATTGCTTAATGTAGTGGTAGGCATATTAAAAAACATTAAAATAACAATAATGAGGATAATAGGTGCCAAACATTTATTTTAAAAATTGAAAATATCCCTTTTCCAGAATACTATTTTCACAGTAAAACATGTTTAAATTGTATCCTTAACACTTAAACATTCTAGTCATAATATCAATGTACTACCTTATGTATTATAGGCAGGTTTTGATCTTTCAGTCATTAGAAAAAATATTTATCAAACAGTTAGTAAATGTCAGGCACTTTGTTAAATATACCTTGTGTTTAAGAAACTTACAATTTGGGAAAGAAACCTAATCATGAGTAACTACTGCAACATTAGGCTACAGAGTACAAATTAATGACATTATGACTATTGTCAAGGAACAGAAAGAAGTTCCATATGGAGAGAAAAGAAATAGCAAAAAAGAAAGGATCTAGATGGTTAAAATGTTAAAGGTAGATCTTGCAAGCCATAATCACATTTTTTTTTTAACCTAAGGGAATTGGAAAGAGAGAAAGGATTTAAGAAGTGTAGTGACAAAATCAGATTTGTATTTTCAAAAGATAATTTTGGCTACAGGGAGTGATATTGAAATTATCAGGGAGAGAATGAGATGCTAATGCTTTGGAGTGGGGTGGTGGCCATGGATTCGGTCAACAGAAGAGCACGGAGAAGGAGAGGAAGTGCCAAAAGTTTTCTGATTGAGGAAGAGGATGCTCCTGCACTTCTAAAAGGTTAAAATGTGGAGGAAAGCACAAGTTAAATGAGTACATGTTTAGATACGTTTCGTTTAAAGTGCCTGAGAGTTATGCAGGAGGATGTATCAAACAAGTTAAATACACATGTCCAGAGCTCAAGAGGGGTGTCTGAGCAGCAAATATAATTTAGCGAGCCCTCAACACAGAGGAAAAATAATTTAAAGTCGTATGTTGGATTAGATCTGCCATAAAGGGAATATTGAATCCCATGGAAACAGGATTTAAATCAGGACCTGAGACTCATCAGTATTTGATGTTTTCATAGATGAAGTATTAGAATAAGTGGAACCACAGAAGGACACTCAGAAGAGCTATTCTTAGAGTATTAGAATACAGAGAGTGTAAGTTCTTAGAAACCAAACCAAAAAAAAAAAAAAAGTTTGTAAGCAAAAATAAGTGGTCAATAGAGTTAACTGCTATTGAGACAAAATAAAGATATTAATTGACGTTAATATCTTCCATTTGAGAAAATGAGGAATAGAAGAAGTATTGGAATTTGAAATTGCAAAAACAGCATGTACAAAAGCTAATGATGTTTAACAACTATAAACCCTTCTACATGGGTGTTGCATGGTGAAATAAGACCAGAAGAAAGAACTGGGAAATAAGCTGGAGAGACAGGCAGGAGCTCATATGCTAACACGGTGACTTTTCTTAATTTCAAATATAATGAAAATGTTAAAGTTTGGAGGTGCTGCAATCATATTTGTATTTTAGAAAGATTACTCTGATTGTGCTGCTATAAACATTCCAGTGCAAGTGTATTTTTTTTATAAAATGTCTTTTTTTCCTTTGGGTAAATACCTAGTAGTGGGATTGTTGGATCGAATGGTAGGTCTACTTTTAGTTCTTTGAGGTATCTCCATACTACTTTCCATAGATGTGGAATCAACCCAACTGCCCATCAATACATGAGTGGGTTAATAAAATATGGCACATGTATACAACGGAACACTACTCAGCCATTTAAAAAAATGGTGATCTAGTATCTTTTGGAACAATCTGGATGGAGACCATTCTTCTTAGTGAAGTATCACAAGAATGGAAAAACAAACACCACATGTACTCACTATTAAATTGGAACTAATCAATCAACACTATGTGCACATATGGAAGTAAAACTCAAGGGAAATCAAGTAGGTGGGAGGAGGAAGAAGGGGATTAGTAAATTGACATCTAACAGGTACAATGCACACTAACTGGGTGAAGGGCACACTTATAACTTTGACTCAAAATGTACAGAAACAAATTATGTAACCAAAACTTGTGTACTCCCATAAAATTCTGAAATTAAAAAATAAAAAGTACAAAAAAAAAATAAGAACCATCACCACAAAAAAAAAAAAAGAAAGAAAGATTACTCTGATTAATCTGACAGCATTTTGAAAAATTTGTCTGGAGTGAGCAAAAGGGAGATCTGAATCAATTTCAACAAATGAGATGACTAGTTAGAAGGGCACGAAATAAGTCAAAGCATGTAAGAAAGTGAGAGAAGGGGTCAGCTTGGAGAGCTGACACTTCTAAACTTAGTGAAGAATTAGATGAGAAGAATGAGGAACAGGAGGC
Source organism: Indri indri (assembly GCA_004363605.1). Taxonomy (NCBI): domain Eukaryota; kingdom Metazoa; phylum Chordata; class Mammalia; order Primates; family Indriidae; genus Indri; species Indri indri. The sequence goes on from RJWJ010032248.1 coordinate 16,882, forward strand.
AGGAATGTCAAAGATGAGTCTTAGTTTTTAAACTTTTTACAGAGGAGGATATAGCATTGCCACTCACCAACACTGGAAACCAAGGGAGCATAAGGTTCATTCATTTATTCATTCAGCAAATGTTTATTGAGCTGCCACAATATTTGAGGCACTGGAGATGTGACAGCAAATGAAACAGACAAAAATTACTAACCTTACTATGTTTTTATATGATAGGCAAAAAGAGAAGTAGTATTTTAGTTGTCACAAATTGGTAAAACAACATCTTTACTTTGGTATAATCTCAAAATGAATGGCTCTTTGGGAGAGGTTTTGGAAATTGAGAATTTCCCTTACACAGTTTAAATTTTACCGTGAAGTTTTATTTGGAATAATTGCAAGCAAATCAACTGAAAAAAATGGCCAAATATTCTGAAGCTAAAACAAAAATGATATCTGCCTTACGTATACACCAAATTCAATCTTCTCTGCCACTACACAAATAGCCAACTCACCAAATAGTGAACCAGGGCTATTTCAACGTCCTTCATGGCACATGGTGTTAGCATTTGCTTCTCTGACTTTTACTCTCTTATGCTTTTACTCTTTTATGCTAGGCTTTCTACATAATTTGAATTGGTTTTACCATTCCAGCTCTGTTAAAATACATTGATTTAGACATTTAGAGCCATACCTCAAGAATTCGAAGTATCTACTATCTCTAATCCTGAATAAGGAAGACTTCAGGCAAATAGTGTCTATGTAAATCACGAAGGACATTTTCTTTTTAACTCCAGTAGTGGTCAAATATTTATTAGCTTAGCGGGTTCCATTTAGACATCCCTCACTGAGTCACAATAAAGAGAATTTGGAGAGAATCCAAAGAGGAGTAATAAAAATGATTAACGATTTGAGAAATGGGTCCCAGGAGAAAAGGCTAAAGGAGCCAGTTTGTAAAGCCTAGAGACAAGGATGTTAGAGTTAGAGGGCAGACTTTATGCACTATAAACTGAAAAAGCTCTTGGTAGAGAGCAAGTGTTGTTTTCAGGAGCAACAGTAGGTATAGAGTTTACAGCAAGGTGTTTAGCCTGAGAAAGGGCTTTTCGATTTAATTGATTCTGAGGCTTAGGTCTCTTCTCTGGATTCTTGGTGAGGCTATGATCTTTCTCTCATTATGGTATATATCTTTATTGACAATTCTCTTACAATTGTGTAACTAAAGGCAAAGAGGAATATCTAGAATATTTGGAATTTCCGAGAAAATCTTGCAAAAAACGTTCAAAGCCTAGATCTCTCTAAATATTCATGATATTAATTGAATAGATATGGTTTGACAACTAATAAGGGAAGAAAAAACTTTCTCATAAAAAAAAAACAAAAAGCTTTGACCATTTTTATTTAAATATCCTGGTCTTCAAATCATCTTGGAGCTATTACTGTACTACAAATGCCATAAACTTCATGACTTTTAAAATCTCTCTCCTGTATTCTTGACTTTAGGGAAAAGTTCATTTGGTTAAACCGCAAAATGTTTTGGAGGAGGCAACAAAGGATACCTTGAACCTAAAAAGTGTCTTTTTCCCTCTATAACACTATAAAACAATATCCAGTGAAATTTTTTTTGTGTCTTAGCCCTTGGTTTGAAATATGAGATTTTCACTGTATGCAGTGTCTACGGTTTAAGAAAGAATATCAATGTGTTTGCAATCCCAGGTACAATCTCGTGCCACATATTAAAATACC
>RJWJ010032249.1:0-18631 GCA_004363605.1 Indri indri
AAAAAAAAAAAAAAAAAATAGTTAGAAATAATAATTTTATTAGTGCAGGTTGAGTATTGCTTATCCAAATGCAAGGGACCAGAAACGTTACAGATTTCAGATTTTTTTAGATTTTGGAATATTTACATTATACCAGTTCAGCATCCCTAATCTGAAATGTTCCCATGAGCATTTCCTTTGAGCATCATATTGGTGTGCAAAAAGTTTTGGATTTTGGATTAGGGATACTCAACCTGTTATAGCTAGTAGTTGGGTACTTACATGTGTTAGACACTGTGTATACTTGATATAGGTGATTTAATTTAATCTTCGAAATAACCATAAGATAGATGCTATAATTATTCCATTTTACAGGTTGGGAAATAAGGGCTTTAGAGGTGAATGATGTGCCCAGAGTTACATAACTGGCACGTGGCTGTTCATTGATTAGGTGAGGTCTATGTGAGGAGACCTTAAAGGATGAGTAGATCAAAATCACACATACACAATATGTGTGATTTTTTTAAATACTGTATTTTCGTGTAATAGAAGCAGTCTGACACCAGATTACAGTCAGAACAGAGATGAATGAGCTTTATTGCCGCTGCTCCTAAACATTGCCTGTTTGAAATGTTCTAGCCAGAGTCTCTTGTCATGAGGTATGGTCCCTGGAGTGTCATATGAGATATGGGCCAGTTGAGATGGGTCTCACGTCATCAGCCAGGTCTCTGTAGCAGAGGCTCTTTTTGCTCACTTAATGTGAAAGCAGATACTACTTCAGTCTGGTCTCTCACCTCCTAATTTAGGCAGAAAGCTGTCTTAAGTTTAAGGTTAGGTACGATTGCATTTATCCAGCAGAACAGGATTCTGTGTTTACAGGCACTTTTATTCACAGTAGCCAAAAATGGGGAACATGCTAGAATATCAATCAACAGGAAAATATATAAGCAGATTGGGGCTGATGCATGCAATGGAATACTACTTCTCAATTTAAAAAAACGATTGATTCAATAAAAAAATTGTTGATAACATGCAAAAATGTAGGTGAGTCTCAAAAACATTATGTGGTGGGAAAGAAGTCAGATACTAAAGAACATGTGTGATTTCATCGTAAAAATCAGCACTGTGGTTGCTTTGGCCGGTCGGGGGGATTGGCTAGAAGGAGCACAAGGAAATTTTCTGGGGTGACGGAAGTGGTGAAGATTATGAGAGTGCAGACATTTATCCAAACTTGTTGAATTGTACATTTAAGGCCTGTCCATGACATTAATGTAAATTTTACCTCAATTAGAAATAAATACTACAGCAAAAGGACTGATTAACCACTCAGTGTTGTGAAGTCCTGTTTTTGTTTGTTTGCTTTTTGTTTTGGGAAAGTTGCTGGAACACTACCTATATTGGTCCTTTTGTAGAAGAAAACTATTTTATACTCCATAAATAAAACAAAAACAGGTTGACATTCTAACAGATATTGAATATGTTAGTTAACCACAAGTCACAATAATTCTAATAATTGTCTTTTAATCTTTTCCCTTTTTTCTTTTCTTTTCTTTTTTTTTTTGGAAACACTTTGTTGCCCTGGGTAGAGTGCAGTCGCGTCAGCCTAGTTCACAGCAACCTCAAACTCTTAGGCTCATGGGATCCTCCTGCCTCTGCCTACAGAGTACCTGGGGCTACAGGTGTGCACCACCATGCCAGGCTAATTTTTTCTATTTTTAGTGGAGAGGGCATCTCATTCTTGCCCAGGCTGGTCTTGAACTCCTGAGCTCAAGAGATTCTCCGGCCTTGGCCTCTCAAGGTGCTGGGATTACAGGCATTAGCCACTGCACCTGGCCTCTTTTCCCTTTTGGCAAGCCTTTATTTACAAACTCTAGTCATGACACTTGAGTGTATTTCTCTCTGTAAGAGGAATACAGATGATCATTATAAAGGGTATTTTATGTGTAAGTTACCACAGCGTGGATACTGATTTTTTTCCCAGTTCCACTTCAGGATTAAGTCAAAATCCTAATTTAGTTGGACACTGTAAAATGAATGTATAAAGTTTGCTGTGGCAAAACCTCACTTTACTTTTTGCAAGGCTCTTTTCATCCATGTAGCTTGGAATAAAATGTTATAGGATCTTCACCCTATCTCCCCCAGCCCAGAGATGGGGAGCTTTAGGGAATAGTCCCAGATTGGTTTATGTAATCCCTGTTATGAGTAATTTCAGTGTGGAGGATGAAGTCCCGGTCATGGGAATAAATATTATTTCTCAGTCAGTGGGTGTCAGTAAATAAAGGGTTGCCACTAAATGGGTAGCCACTGAGCAAAGCAGTTGGTCAGATGTAGAATCCACTAAAGTTTCAATGTGACCATTTCTGGCATTCTAGATAGAGATCATTCTAGTGTTATAGAGATAACTCCCTTTGATCTTTTTCCAAATTGGGAAATGTTCTTTGATATGTTTCTCAGTGCTGTCTATTAAATGGCTTTATGTTAAATGTATCCCTCACCTCCTGCCATTGATTTGTTTTAAATTCAACATATTCTTTCAAAAGACAAGGCGACTTAATTTATGGTCTGCTGGGCATTATGATATACATAAGAATATTATACCTAATAAAAGTCGTAGTGCTAGGGAAGCTCTTTACTTTTATGTTGTGCCCTTTTCAGTGTTGTTTTTTTTTGTTTGAGACAGAGTCTCACTCTGTTGCCCAGGCTAGAGTGTCGTGGCATTAGCCTAGCTCACAGCATCCTCAAACTCCTGGGCTCAAGCTGTCATAGCTTCTACCTCAGCCACCCAAGTAGCTGGGACTACAGGCATGCATCACCATGCCCGGCTAATTTTTTCTATATATTTTTAGTTGTCTGGCTAATTTGTTTCTATTTTTTTTTTTTTAGTAGAGACGGGGGTCTCACTCTTGCTCAGGCTGGTCTCGAACTCCTGACCTCAAGTGATCCTCCCACCTCAGCCTCCCAGAGTGCTAGAATTACAGGAATGAGCCACTGCGCCCAGCCCCTTTTCAGTGTTTTGAAGTATTATATTCTATACTATTACTTACCTTTTATTTTCTCTCATTCCTTTTACCCAAAATAATTTCATCCATGCTTGGGGATATTCCATATACTTAGATTCCCAAGTTGCTTCCACTTGGAGCCAATAAAGCAATTCTGCGTATTTCTTAATGTTGAGGTCTGCTATAATATAATTGTTTTTCTGCATTCATCATACATTTTAGACATTTCGTTTTATGTATAATGAATGACAACTGAAATTAATTTGTCTCGATTTGATCTATTGTGTTAGGGAATAGTACTATATTGTTGGATTAATTATGAAATTTTATAATCATATTGTCAACATTTGTTTCTGCATAAAGTTAAATACTGCACTTTTAGAAACAAAATATTCTCAGCATTCTTCATCCAGGTAAATCCATTCACCTGAGAGAATGTCATAATTTATATGAATTCTCCCCCAAATGGGTTGTTTTCCTTTTAGAGAAACATAGTAGTAGGGAGTGACACAGTTGGACAAAGAACTCAGGGTTGAGAGGTACAGGCAGTGGCATTTGCTATTTTAAGCCTTAGGACTCTCCACACCTGCAGAAGTGTTATTGTGAGGTCACAGGCAAATGTACAGTGAATCCTCCTTGTCCTCAAAACACCCCTGCTGCCAGCTCACTTCATTCTCAATTGTTGTTGCCCTTTTTCTCACCATTGACTTTTGTGAAAGGAAGAAATAAAATTAGAAGGAAATAAAGGAATAGCTAAAGTGCCTAAGATTCCTTTCTTAGATTTTCTTTATCACTCCAGACCAAGTAGCACTTAAATGTATTGAATGAATTAGATAAACATTCCTTTTCTGAACTTGTCTGATGTGTGCAACTCACTGTCCATGTAGGTAATTACCATTAAGATTCTTTAGTTGCTAACTTAAGCAGAAAGGGAATTTATTGGAAAGATACTGAGTTACTCTCATGAAGCTTATAAAGGGCATTTGTTTACTTGTTTTGGTTGATTTTTTTTAGTGTTCAAGATTCCCAGGTCAGCCATCATTAGTGTGAAATCTTATTCCCATTTGCTTTGTTAAGTATCCTCACCTGATGCAATTTCTAACCTTTCAAAGCCCCCTCCCTTAACACTTCCACTTTGCCTTCTGGAATTTGTAGTCTCTTGTCATTACATAGAGACATAGTGTTGAAAATTTTTTTTCTTTCATTTTCTTGCCCTACCTGACTATTCCTGGAAATACCGCTTCCCTGTAATCCTCTTAAGTGATGATGTATTTTTACCCCACATCTTCACCCCCTTCCCCCAGGTAGAACCCTTTCTTCCATTGCTCCATTAATCCATTTCTCCTCACTAAAAAACCCTCTGAAATATATGCTGTCGGTCTACTATACTTTCTAGATCTGTACTAACCTCCTCATTATTAGTACCTGGCTCATTGCCTTTCCACAGTTCCTATCATAAATTTAGTAATTGCTGGGTACACATGGATAATCCATCCAACATCTAACCTGTCTGGTTTAGGCCTCCCACCCCTGCAGTCTACTCTCTGGTCAAACCCTAAATTTTCTCATTGCCAGTAACTTATTCTACTTATAAACTTAAAAAAGCAAAACAAAACAAAAAAACTGACCACCATCTACTTATCTAGTTTCTTTATCCCTCAAGTTTTTTAACTCCATTGGGTGCTCCTGTCCATTAACCTTTCTACTTCTCACTGTACATCATTCATGTCCTTGTGTCCCTCCCTGTCTACCATGGAGTCCAGGTTCCATCAACATAACTGCTCTTTTGTGTATAGCTCAGCTACCTTGTCCTTCTTTCCCTCTGTGGTACTCACCTGACAGAATCCTAATCCTCCATAGATATCCAGCTTTCTATTACTCCATCACCACATCTACCAGACTACCTCATCTGTACCCATATATTCTACCTTAAAATTACGATAGATGAAATGCTTGTCCCTCCCTAAAGCTAGCCCCTCCTCTTGCACCCTGGAGCTCATCGTCTCTCGCCTACCTAAGGACTTGAAGGCATAAGGCCCCTTAGCTGTCCGTGTTCTTTTGCATCATCAATCTTTCCTTCTCTAATGGGTTATTACAATTTTCTAAAAATCCCGCATAGAACCTATGTTCTTTTCTAGCTTCCATCCTATTTCTTTCTTCCTCTTTGCAGAAAAGCCTCTGGGTCTCCACTTCTTTACCTCTCATTATTTCCGTCCCTATCCAGATAATTTTTGTACCCACCATTCTGCTAAAACTGCTCTAGTCAAGGTCATTGATCTCTGTGCTGTGAATTCCTTGGTTAATAATGCTCAGTGGTTTTGGGTGATAACGATGTGTCAATGTAGGCTCATAGGTAGTAACAAATGTACCACTAGTGGAGGATGTTGATAATGAGGGAGGATCCGCATGTGTTGGGGCTGGGGGTATATGAGAAACTCTGTACTTTCCTCCCAATTTTGCTGTGAACCTAAAACTTCTCTAAAAAATAAAGTCCATTAGAAAAAGAATGCTCAGTCCTTATCTTACTCACTTTACTCAGCAGCATTTGCTTCTCAAACACTGTCTTGAAATAATTTCTTCATTCAGCTGAGTCCATGGCTTTAAATACCATCTTTATGCTTATGACTCCCAGATCTCAAGCTCCAGCTGAAACTCTTCTGAACTGTGGTATATTTAACTACCCACTTGACCTCTGTTCTTGGATTTCTAAAAGGCATCTCAAGCATACCATGGCAAAGAAAGAATTCTTACTTTTTTCCTCTGAACCCTTTTCCTCCTGCAGTGTCCTCTAACTCCATAAATGACTCCACCACTTACCCAGTTCCTCAAGCCAAAAATATAAGAATCATCCTTGACTCTTGGCCTTTTCTCACATTCCATGTTTCAATTCATCAGCAAAAGTGAACTGTTACATTACTTTAATTTTCATAGCCTTCTCATTACTTGCTGACATACCGTTTATTTGTTTTATTTAGAGCTCACCTTAAAATATAATATCCATAAAGGCAAGAATTTTTTTTGTATCCTCAATACCCCAGACTAGGGTTGGTACATAGGAAGTATTCAGTAAGTAGTTGGTGACTGAATAAACCAAATATTTATAACAGTGTATTAAATGCTGAGACAAGAGTAGTACCATAATAATTCAGAAATAAAGGGAGAGAAAAAGAATAATTGGTAAAGTGTTATCCCTAATGAGATAGTAGAGCTGGGGTTGAGGAGTCAAGGAGAAGTAGGGGAAGCTGAATGAAATCAGATAGAATGGGTGCATGAGTTTGTAGGTTGTGGGTCAGGAAGTTGAATAAGTTTAATGTGAAAACAAAACAAACCAGAAATGATCAGGTAAAATTGTTATGCTGGGCAATCTTTTGAAAATGGGACTTCTTTCTAATTCATCTTTGAGGGAAAAATTTCTGACACATTGAAGTTTCCTCCATAAAGTTTGAGTGAATGAATAAAAATACTTAAAGGACAAGAATGGATCAAGAGTCTGTGAAGTTTTCTTTTCAGTGATTATTCCAAAACAAGATTATAAACGGTGTTTATGCTTATTGCCAAAACGAATTTATTACATTAAGTGGTGGCAAAAGCATAAGAATGAAAGCCTGTGTTATGTAATAGGCTCTCCAGGTAGAAGACTGTGGTTGACTAAGACCTTCTTACCAAAAAGGATAGCTGAATGGATTGATCTTAAGCTGTGAGTTAAAAATTCCAGTACCATCAATTTAGGCCGTCATTCTTGTAAGTAGACATGTATTATAGTTGGTTTATTTGTTTTTATTTGAAGAATAAAAACATTTTGAAGTGTATGCATCAGGTAGAAAAAAATTCCTGTTTTTGTCAGAGTTCGGATGCGAATTTTTGGATTTTTTTGGCCAAAAGAATCAAGCTCTTATTCAAGACCATGTCTATCATGGTAACATGGTGTAGTAAAAGATCTTGATTTTGGAGTCAAAAAATTTAGGTCAAATTCTCTGCTATTTACTGGGTGTGTGATCTTGGCCAAATTATTAATAATTAATCTCTCTGGGTCTAGGTGGGTTTAGTTGTATTGTCAGGATTAAGTAAGGTTTATGAAAATGCTCACATGGTACCTGACATATAGTGTTCAGCATTTTATAAATGTTAGTCCATTCCTTCATCTTCTTAGATGTTTGTCATGCTCACATGCTATTTCCTCAGCTATGCCTTTCCTGGTTAATCCTGTCTGGAATGTCTCTCTCCTTCCCTGTGGTATTTATTGCCCTCACCGTACATATGGTGCATGTCATATTAGTGATTAGAGTACATGTCTGGCCTCTTTCTGTTTCTCACACACATACACAAATACTATTCATATCTCAGAGACAAGGACTCAAGCATTTTTAAACTACTCATGGTATATAATATGTACCTAGTAGCAGCAATTCTATGAGATGGCATGAAAGAGTGGAAATCAGGGAGTTCTTATTGACATTGTACATTTGATTACTGATTTGCGTTAATTCACCTGGCTTTATTGAGCACCTAGCCCCTATTATGTACCAAGCACTGACAAAACATAAGTATGATATGAAGTCTTCATTCAGGAATCTCAGTCTAATAACTAATTTTAAAAGTGGAAAAAAGGTAAACATGGAGCATTTTCATTTAATAAACTTGTTGACGTATAACAGACAGACATATAGAAATGTGTATTGATCATAACACAGTTCAGTGAATTTTCACACAGTGAACAAAATTGTATAACCATCACCCAGATCAAGAGAGTGTCACCGACTTCTCCTAGTCAATACTGTTTCTTTTTGTCAAGTGTAACATTATCCTGAGAAATGTGAAATATTTTAAAATAACCTTTAAGTCACAGCTTTTGGGGACAGATAAGGTACCCAGATGACCAGCCTGTCTTTTCAGAAATGGCGTAAGTGGATGTAAGAAAGCACCCTAACATATCATCTTAACTATTTTAATATACAATACAATTTTAGATAATCCTTCTTTGGGCCAAAAGAAATCAGTGTGATTTGATTTTTCTGACAGCGATTAATTTGGTCCCTGTAGGATTTTTGGCTTCTAAAAATACCAGGAGTGAACTTGGACTTTCCCAAAGCTTTGGAGCTGATTATCTCAACCTCAATCCTAATTCTTTCCTAAAATATCTGCTTATTCATGAGGCTAAATGACATTTTTAGAACTTTATGGCGAGCATTGTCTTTGATATTTCACCAGGTTTACTTCTATTGGAATAGTTGGGATTACATTCTAAAGTAAATATAATTATTCAAATTGTCCTTTTGAAACTAAATTGTATGAAAGGTTTTTTGTTTTGGTTATTTTTGTTTTTTCAGAGTGATATGTCAAATAAGGAGGTATTTCTTATAGGTGATGGAGCTATGTATGTATAATAATTTTCAAGTGATGGCCCATCAGCAGTATAATTCTATTAAAACTTGATATTAATCAAACAGTTTTGAAGGTCATTTGATATTATAGACCTTTCACAACAACATGGATATGAAATACCAAACTAAGCTAAATACTTTGTTGTTCTGTGAAGCTTTATATATTATAAAATGCTCAGCCCTCTCCTACCAGGTGGCTGACCTGTTTGTTTTAAAATTACTCATGTTCCTGAAGTCATCAATTTGAGTAATATATTTGACATAATAGTATATACTTATACATGTGAATGTTCAGTATACCATCATTAACCTTTATCATAAGACACTATAGTAATATGATGTCATGTTTCCTGTAAACTTGAGTGACATAATAATGCTGGATGTAGTTTTTAATGAAGTTAGAATAGTCATAGGGGATAAGTTGTCATTTATAATCTATATAAAAGAATATTATGGTTACTTTTACATTTGCAATGCTGTTGCTTGAATTCAAACTCATTATTGTTGAAACATGGGCAGTTCTTTGACCCTTGTATGATGATTTGAAGGACAGCTGTTTCTTAGGATGTTTAAACAAAAAATTACTGGCTTAATGTGGTAGTTCATTCTAATTTTAAGGGTTCTCTGGGAACACATTTATAAAGGCCTTCAGTCAAATTTTACTAAGTTTTCTAAGTCAAAATAGCTAACTGAAAACTGCACTTATCTTCCTTTTCCCCCCAAATGTCAGTGAAAAGATAGAAGAAAAAAATACTCAAAAAACCCCATGATATTAAAAAGCTGAAGAAGGTGCTTTCAGCAGAAAGAAGCATTAAGGAGAGCAGCACAAAGACAGGCCCCTTCTCTGAAGGGAGATAGTGAACTCCCTTGTCTACTCAGACTCTTATCTTGGGAGAAATAGAAGGGGTAGAATTCTGAAAAACCGAACATATACCTAAAGGGGACTGTTTTAACCCAGCCAGTGGCTTCTGACAAAGGCCCAATCATTTATAAGAAATGAGCAAGCTGCTTCCGTATATATCTGAATGTGGAGACCCTTGTAACACATACATTGAGTGGTTAAACAAAAATGAAAGTAATATAAGTTGTATCTTTATAAGAAAAGGAAATTTAAGTTATAAAGTAGCTAGGATTAAACTGATACAACTAAACAATATATGAATCTGTGATACAGTATGGGTGGAAGTCAAGATTTCTTCAGCAAAACTCTAGAATAATGTCAAGATAAAGTCAGAACAACTCTTTAAAAGCAGAGAAATGCCAAGAAAGAATGAGCAGTATACCTGATCACTTTCGGTCTTGGAGCTTAACAAAGGAACTGTACTTTGAAGTAACATGCTTTCTGTATATACTGAAGCAAAAGCTATTATAGAAGCTATTAATTTTTATTCTATCAACCAGAGCCAGGGATTATATAATTAATATCTGAATTCACTTCCAGGGCAATAGTAATTCCCAGTTCTGCTTTAGTGACCCATTCTATGTCTAATGCTGATTAATTTGTGCCAGTATTGTCCAATAGGCATTTGTGTGATGATGTAAATATTCCATATCAGTGTTATCCAGTATAGTAACCAATAGCCACACGTATCTATTGAGCACTAGAAATGTGACCAGTACAACCGAGGAATTGAATTTTAATTTTATTTAATTTTTATTCAATTTAAATAGCCACATGGGGATAGTGGCTACCATACTGTACAGTACAGATCTAAGACCTCGTTTATAAAATATAAGCAGACTACTAAGCAGCACTAAACTTTTTAAGAAAACCAAAACCATGAATTGCATGACTGGAAACTTTTCCTCTCACGTCAAGAGAGGTAATATAAGACACAGAGGAGAACTTTTAAAAAGCGTAATTGAATCCTTAACAAATCCTAAATTGTATCCTTAATGATTCAAAAAGCTTTGAAAATCCATAAAACAAGCGTAGACTGCTGTTAAAAAAAAAAAAAGAGTCCTGTGACCTTTTTAAAAACTGCCACTCTAGCTGCAGAAATGTAAAGTAAACATCTTAATAGGATGGCTGCATGGGACAAAGCTAAAGACTAAATTAGTGATTTGGGAGATCAAGCCAATGGATTTGTTTAAAACCTAGTCTAAAAGACCAAAGTGTAAAAATTATGAAATGGAATTTGGGATATGGAGGATCAACCTAAGAAAACCAGCCTGTCTAAAGGAAATTCAGAAGGCAAAGAACGTGAGGAGAAATGATAAAAAGTAAAGAAAAAAACCAGAATTTCTCCCAAAGTTTAAGGAAATCTTAGGCCTTTAAGTGGAAGTGTTCTGACAAGTGCTTTACAGGAATATTGTAGAAAAAAGATGTTACCCAGACATATCATGGTGATAGTGTTGAACTCCGATGATAGAAATTCCTACCGGCTTGCAGAGAGAAAAAGTTTACCTATAAAGCAATCATAATCTTATAGGCATCGTATGTCTCATCTGTTACTTATGAAAAACAGGGCAAAGTGTACAAAGTACTATACAGGAATATTTTGAATTTAGAGTTCTTTATAGAGCTAAAGTATGGCTTGGATAACAGGGCAAAAAGAATCCTCCAGACTGGCCGGGCGCGGTGGCTCACGCCTGTAATCCTAGCACTCTGGGAGGCCGAGGCGAGCAGATAGTTTGAGCTCAGGAGTTCGAGACCAGCCTGAGCAAGAGCGAGATCCCATCTCTACCAAAAAAAATAGAAAGAAATGATCTGGACAACTGAAAAAATATATATGGAGGAAAAAAAAAAATTAGCCAGGCATGGTGGCACATTCCTGTAGTCCCAGATACTCGAGGCAGGAGGATCGCTTGAGCCCAGGAGTTTGAGGTTGCTGTGAGCTAGGCTGATGCCACAGCATTCCAGCCCAGGCAACAGAGTGAGACTCTGTCTCAAAAAAAAAAAATAAAAATCCTCCAGACTAAAAGTTTGTTTAAAAAAAAATGTATATACTTAGGGACATACTCCAGAATATAAGAAGACATGTGATAAAAGAAACATTAATGAACCAAGAATCTAGTAAAACTGAGTTAACTTTAAATAATGATTTATTTAAATGATTAAATATGACTTGTGAATTTAATGTTGTTATATAGAATTATAAAATAGAAGAGGTAGATCTTTTGAAAGAGAAAAAAATCTAGAACCATAGTTCTAGATTTCAACTAAACCTGGAACTTAAAAATAAATGGAAGCTAAAGATAATTGTCTTCTTTGGGGGGTGGTGCAGAAGCCATAGTGAAGAAAAATCAGTATTGCCATCAAAATTTTAAAGTTCGGGTGCCTTTTATGTGCTTGGTATTTTTTGCATTGCTGCTAGGCAATGTAAAGATGAAAATAAGACCTTGTTCTAGCCTTCATGGTGTTGATAGTCTAGCTGGGGAGATAAGACCAGTGTACAAGAAACAGTAGTGAGCAAACTAGTAATTTTACTAAGTCCTTCTTATAATAAAAAGCTTATGATTAAAAATAACTGAATTAAAGGCTTGAAATGAATTTCTATTTCAGTTAGTAAAAAGTTGACCTGCAGTATTATTTATATAACCTAGCATTAAAACATAGAATTTCTCCTGTCTGTAAAAGCAGTCATCTGAATGACCTTATTCTCTGTCCTTTATCATGTCACTTGCATTTCAGGAAAGGCCGAAACACAGTGGCCTGTGGGAATATCTACACAGGCTGTCAATTAGCCCTGGATCTATGGTGACTCCCTTCAACTCAAATCCTTTCGAAGGCTCGGTTTGAAGAAACCAGCAAGTTAATTTCTTATTTTTAAACAACACTTTAAAAATATATCAAATACATCACTTGCTCTTTAGATTTACTTCATGCCCATTACTTTTGTCTCTCCAACTAGACTTTAAGCACCATGAAGAAGAGACTAAATCATAAATCTTCTGAATCTTTGAGTTGCCTAGCATAGTGCTAAGTACATATTAGCTCATACTTTTTCTAATTGTTCCTATAGACAACAAAGAGATGGTCATGATACATGCTGTGCTTAAGTCAAACCTGTGACACATTGTATAGTTTGATATGTTGGAAGGAGGCCTAAACTAGGAGTTAGGGCAACACCAGGAGCAGAGACTCCTTTGACTCCTCATGTGGCTACTGAGTCACTCTTTATATAACTTTGGGTGAGTTATGTTACCTCTCTATAAGTTAGAATAACAATAACAATGCTACTTTCTTCCTTCCAGACAGGGATGATTTGAGACTAAAGTGAAAAAAAAGGATAGGACAAACTCAAATTTTAGAAAAACTGTAGAAGTAAAATGTAAGTAGTGTTATAGGTGATTTGCGTTCTTTGTTGAGAATATGTCTTAATTTTATCTCTTAGCTTTTTATATTCTTGTTATCAAAAACATCTTTGTGCTCTTTCTCTTTTGTAAGAATGAGAAAATGTTCTCAATTGAAGTTAGGTAAGTCACATGTGAATACAAAACTTTAAGCTAAACAAATCATGGTACAAACCTAATTTTTTCCTAATGTGACTTGACTCCTGATAATGTAAATAGATTATTCTTATGACCTATTTATAAGACCAGAGCAAAGCAACAATCTTTGAAGAAGTTAACTAGCATTAAGGTAGTAATTGTCCTCTTATATCTGCCCCCAAGTAATTAACTTACAATATAGATTTATTTTAAAAGGCAAAGTCATTAATTTGTAGATATTATGTATTACTATGTTTGAAAGACTTAAATTCATAAATCAGTAAAACATGTTATTAGGAGGAAATATCATTCTTCTTTTTTGTTTAATACATGCTAAACAATAGTCGATCAGTAGTTTGTCTCTTTTAAGATCACTAACTTGGGGCATACCATACCGGTTGGACAAGATCTCCAATTGTGACTAACTTTTAATGAGTGCTTATAAAAACATGTGTGTTGCCTCATGACACTACGCAATTGTGCTTGAGTGGAGCCTTTTGCATTCCAGTTGAATTGTACATAGGTCGGCCCATATTGCTCACCATTTAGTTACCCTTCATTGTTTAGGTCTCAGGGTATTGAAAATCTGTGAACAATGTGATAGAAAAGTAAATCCTCCTCTCTTGGAACATTCTTTAGCAAAGATACTGTTTTCTTCTCTAAATGAATTTTTCCAACTTTGGAATTTTGTTTTGTGACTATACAAATAATGTATAGTACTGTAAGGTTACCTTAGGAACAAGCCAGCAGGTTTGGCCCTTTGCAAAGCATTTAATATATCCATGTTAAAATAAGTCAAAACACTGCATCAATTGAAATGTATGCTCTGCAAAATTGTGTGTGTGTTTTCTTTTAATGTTTAGAAGATCTGGAAAGCTATAGGAGAACACTTTGTACTTGCAACTTAATAGTGTGCCCTAAACTTAAAGGCATCTTTTTATGGGTTCTGTTTCTGCTGTTCCTGATTAATTTTGTGACCTCAAGCAAATCTCTTAATTCTCTGAGCCTCGGGTTTCTCATCTTCAAAATGAGGATAATTATACTTACTCCTAGCCACAGGAATGTAGTAAAAATAGCAGGGAGCATTTTTATAAAGGATTAGACATGTGGTTTATAGATTTATGGTAGCAGTCTTTGTATAAAAATTATATAGTTTCCTATTATTTTTATAATGAAAACCAAAAAGAACTATTTATAATAAACTGTAAATAAATAACTCTTCCCTAAGAATGCTTTTGTCTAGACACCTGACCAAAGTACAGCCATGTCCCGTGCACATCACTTGAAGTCTTCAATCACTTGAAAACTTGAGTAAGCAAAAGAACATTGACCAGAAATGTGAGCAATGAAGCAGGAAGCTAAATGATAAGGATAGTAGAATATCTCTTGAGAAAATAGAAACACATGAATATAGCTATATTCCCTTTAATTTTGGTATAGGTTATCTCTTTTGGAAGATAATATATCAAGATCTCTCTTCCCTATCCTTTTCCAAAATACTCGTTACTCTCCTGTTAAAGATATTCTATTTTCTGTATATGATCATGAGGGTATGGATATGTGAACAGTACAGATAGAAACAAAGATTGAAAATCACTGATCTAGAAATTACCCACATTTCCTAGCGTGTTCCTAATTTTAGATTCCCTAGCTAATTGAGATTTGGTCTGACATTTGAACTTAAAACTAAGGCAGGATTAGGACAAAAAGAAGAGTAAAGAAGAAGGAATAGTTTTCCAGCCTTTGGCGTGTTTAGATTTGGCTTAAATTTCAGGAATAGAAATAAAAGACCAGAAACTACTGATACAAATTCTATTTTTTTCTGACCATGAGAAACTCAGTCCAGAAAACAGTTTGTGTACAATACAGTACTAGTGTCAAACTATGTCTGAATTAAGGGACTTTAGTCATACAGAGTGAAAATTTGGGAAAAATTACATTTGGGGGTGATACCTTCTGATATACCATTTTGGAAAAGCCTCTTAAATTATAGCTCTTCTGTATTCCTGATTTATGCCTCTAATATATCTTTTCCTGTCAGTTCAGGGATGATTCTGGAGACTTTCAGATATTTGATATGTTACTCTAGCATGCAAACAATCTAGTCCGTAAACATTGTATGTTTCAAAGAATTCTTTTAAGTCACTTTTTGGAGATCAAAATTCGTCTTCCCGAAGAATTGATGCTCCCAATGGTGAAACTAAAAGTCAGTCTGAGATTTAGTTTTTAAAAAAGGTAGTATGGAATAGTGGGGCAAAATACAAAATTTGAAGTTAGAGGCCATTAAATTGAGCTCTGGTTGTAGTACTTGGTAGGTGTATAATCTTAGGCAGATTTTTAAACCTGTCTGGATTTGTTTCTTTGTCTATAAAATGGGAATGATAATATTTATAACGCAAGGTAGTTGTAAAGAAATTATATAATTGTAAAAATTAATTTTTAAGCAGAAGGTACTTTATATTTGTCAATTGTTCATTTTTATTTTTCACCTACACTAACCAGTCTTATTTCCACTATAATAATCATAACTTTCTTCCTAAAGAAAAGTAGTATTTTATTTAATAGTAGTATTCCCAGTAACAGAGGTAAGGTAGGGAACGTGTTCTTCTAGAAATGTCACCTTGCTTTAGCTGCCTAGGGCAGTGGTCTAAAACTTCGGTGTGCTTAAGAATCATCTGGAAAGCTTGTTTAAAATGCAGAATCCCAGGTGCCAGACATTCTCAATCAGTATATCTTGGGGTTGGGTCCAGGAATCAGCATTTTTAACAAGCCTCACAGGTGACTCTGATGTGCATAGTCCTCAAATCACACATGAAACTACTCTGGTAATTTCCTTCCCCTATATTTGATACTCAGATCTAATGTTCTAGTCTCTGTAAGTAGCTTTCCAAGGATCACACTTTCTCAGTTTGTGCATTTGGGTCTACCTTGGGAAGGGGAGGAAGGGAGGCAGGGATTGTTATCATAGAAGCTCACCCTGTCTGAGCTCTTTCTTGGCATTAATCATACTGTGCTCTAGAGCACTCCCCATCCATTAACCACAGGTTGTCAAAGTGTGGCCTGTGCAACAGAAACTCCTGAGTTACAAAATCCCAATCTCAGGGAGTGAGGCCTGGAAATCTGATTTTTAGTTTTCTCTCCTGTTGGGTCTTATGTACAGTGGAGCTTGAGAACTGGCTTAAAAGTTGCTCTTCCATGGAGTCTTGACTTTTGCCCCAACTCTATACTAGTCTTTTTTCCCTCTAACCATTTACAGAATCTAGATCATTTCTTCACCTTTATGATGTCCCATGTATGTGCCCATCTTTCTGTCTCTACTGCTGCAGCCAAATTTACTGTTTTAGTATATCATTCCTAGATTGCTATAGCAACCTCCTAACTGGTCTCCATACTTGCCTCTAGTCTTGTGTTGAATTACTGCTTAGGACTGTATCCGGTCAGTTATCTTCCCTGCTTAAGAGTCTAAATTCTTTAGCTTGGACACAAGTTCTCTTAAAAGTTAGCTCATCTAACTATTGTTTTCACACCCTGTTTTTCAGCCCAAAAGGGTCATGTACTTTCTCATGCTTCCATGAGGCCTTCCCTGTGTACTGGCACTTGGACTTTGTCAGGTAGAGGATGATCCCAACGCGTCCTTTGTTTATCTCTGTTACAGTATTAATAGTTTCCACACTGCTATACTTGTCTCTTTATTTGCCTTCTTACTAGCTCAAGGACAAGGACTTTACCTCTTTTTTTATTAAGATTTGTATCCCTACATATCTAATACATGCCTAGCCAGCAGTAGGTGTTCTATACATCTTCTATGTTGAATGTAGAGTGTGATGAGAAGTATTACAAAGGACTTGAAGGGTTGCTTGGAAAGCAAAGCTGGCATTTGAGTGAAAAATTAAACTTCACAACATAAATATGGGGGGGAAAGGAGGTGCACTGTAGGCAGAACAAATGAATGGAGCAAAGACTTAGGAGGAGGCAGAGTCCATCCAGTACTACCAGACTTGTTTATTTGGGAGTGCTTAGGTGCATAGGGAAGAAAAACAGGTGATAGGACCAGAAAGCAAAGTAGGGATCGAACTGTGGAGAGCACTGAATATCAATCTAGGTAATGACTTAAGGAATATAAGTTTTTGACCAGAAGAGGTATAACCAACATAAGCCTATTAAATGACAACTGTTGGATAGAGGATTCTGGGAAGGTGGCAGAGTAGAAAGCACTAGAAATTTCTCTCTCACCTAGACAACAATTGTATCAGCAGAATCTGTCAGATGTAACTATTTTGGTACTCTGGAATCTATTGAAGACTTGATAATTCCGAGGGAAGGTTTAAATGATAGATTTTCATCAATTTTAGCACTTAGCTCAGTAACAGTGACCCAACCCCACCCTCCAGCCCCATAGCAGGCAGCTAGGCACTCAATGCTGGAGCAGGTTGTACTCAGCTTGTGGTCATCAGGGTGGGCAAAAAGGACCCTATCCTCCAAATATCCGGTTCTGTGGTCTATGGCCATACCACCCTGAATGCTCCAGATCTTGTCTGATTGTTTAATACTTACTTTTATGGTGAACCCAAGGAATACCTTCCCATCATATTTTAGCCAAAACAGCTGGCTGTATGCCTCCCTTGCAGCAAGCACTACAATGAATGTGAGTGTCAGTGTGAATAGCTTAGAATACTGCAAAGGGTAAGCTAACTGAATCTCTTGAAAGTATTTTCCACTGGTCAAATGGTAAACTTTTGTCAGTATTATTTATAGTTACTTGCAGTTCTGTGAGGCTCAAGCATTCATACACCTCACTTGCCTTGGCAAGTCCATTTTTGTGACATGGCAGCATGGATATACTATACATTAAAAGCACTTATTTATAACAAGTTTAATCTCCCCAAAGCAATGCCAATTAAGTTTGACTAACTGTGTCATCAACTTGTCCTAGTACCTCAGTGTTCATTCCTATTGCCTGCATATCTTCTTAAAAGAAATAGCTGTCATCTATGCTGTTTTGTTTAGCATTGAGTGTACACTACTGAATAAGAATAGGAGTTTTATGTTTACCATGTGAGTCCTGCAACACTAAAGATATTTTGAATATCAATCACGATGGCAATTTCTGTATAAAAGAGCCTTAAATATAACATTGTTTAGAAATCGAACTCTCCACCCTCACAAAAATAGCCATGTTGCAATAAAAATTGTGGCATATTAAAAAATACGTATTTTCTAATATTCATAACACACTCTCCCGAATTGAGGAGAGAATTAAAAATCTTCATACTAGAGTTTTGTTCAAACTTTTAAAGTTGCAATATGTTTATCAATGTTTAGTTGTTAGAATGCTTCAGAAATATTTGTTGAAATACAGGACCAACTTATTTTAATTTCCTTAAAAGTAATTGAGTAAAATGTATTTTGGAAAATAAAATAGCTTAAATAAATTTACCCTACTTCCAGAAAAAGGTACTGTCACAGCATGTTTCTGCCTGTAGGCAGATATGGCTCCACTTAAGTGTCTGTATTAAGTTTGTCGGGGAAAATCTGGGTAGTTTGCTTGGCTACTGAAATAAATCAGTAATTTGTACATAAACTCTGTCTGCATAATTGTGACTGACAATAGCTTTACTCGCTTATTGAGAGAATAGTTCTCTGTTTGGGATGATCAGAACTCATTTTATATTCAGTCTTTGGATAAGAATGTGATTGTTCAGTTTTGCAGATGTCGTTTGTTAAAGATTACAGCAGCAACAAGGAATAGGAGGAGGGAATCAAATATTATTTCTTGACAAGAAAAAGCTTACGTTGTAAGTATATTGAACAAGAGGAGCATTTTGAGTATTTCTAGTA
>RJWJ010032250.1:0-18644 GCA_004363605.1 Indri indri
GGAGGGGGACAATGGGACTGACATTGCCTTTACGATCTGCAAGATGCCTGTGCTTTTGCAGATTCTAGGTTTCAGAAGAAGGCTACAGGGAGACAGGGATGGGGAAATGAAAAAATGGCTGGTAGTTTTAGAGAAAAAAGGATAAAAGAGTCCGAAGGAATTTGGGGTCAAATAATCCTAATCATAAGCTTCAGCAGTCCTTTAGACTAGAGGCTTCAAATCGAGCCCATGCATTTGGACTTCAAGGAGTCTTTGTTCAGTCGGCATATGATGTTTTTAAAATACAGGCCTACATATAAAAACTGGGAGATTTCACATGAAAAACAGGGAGATCTGGCAACTCTGGGCCCATTTTCCTCATGGCAGTCACAGGCGCAGCCATGGGGCAGGGGCTCCCTTGCACCTCCAGGTGGCCACTCTGTGAATGATTTGCACAGATACCCCCTCCCCACCCTCCCCACCCCGAGCCACTCAGGATGTAAAACCCACTGTTTTACTTCTCTCCCCTGCCCCTGAGGACATTTGAGTTTATTGCTTCCAAACTGCTCTAACTTGTTCTACAAACAAAAAAAATAAAACCCAGCATGGCGGTCACTTTAAAATCACACAGCTTCACTTTTATAACCAACCAAGTGCTTGTGAACCTCTAGTGCAGAATTTTGAGTCAGGGAAACAGTCTTGTCCCTGAAGCACCCCCCTGCCAGCTAAACAATTTTTGATTTTAGAATTGATTGATCTTTAAGACTCCTTTGCTGTCATAGACTAGTCATTACATGTTCTCACACTCAAATAGGACTTGCAGAGTCCTCCCACTATGCCAGGCCCAGAGCTCTGTGCACAATCTAGATATCCTCATGATGGTTCTGGGGATGCGCATTATTGACAACATTTCACAAATGAGGCAGGTAGGACTCTGGACGAGAGTACGTAGATATGGCTGAATTGCCCTTGAACACAGGCCTATCTGATACAAACACGTATGTGTGTAGTATGCCTTTCTGCCTTGCAAATATCCACCATCTCCCCCAATTAAACAAAAAAACAGAACTCATTTGGCCCTGAACAAAGTTAAATGACAGGGTCACCAGCAAAAGAGGCGAGAGGCGCTCCACCTGTCTACCTGGGATTGTCATCAGGTACTTGTGTATTTGCAGCTGCCCCCGCTACACTAGAAGTTTCCTTAAGGAAGGTTCTTTGCCGTATATTTTAGTCTCTTCAGTCTATATAGAGTAGTTGCTTAATACTGCTTGGAATTATTACTCAGCAGCTTCTGGTTTTAGTTTCTGATCAAGTTTTACTAAAATGGGCCCCTTGGGAGGATGCGTTTTATACTCCTTTACGGGTTTTTAGAAAGGTCCTTTCTTCTCTGTTCATTCACTTGTTTCCTCTCCTACTTTGGTTTACCCATGGGAAGGTATGCAAAGTACATGAAATTATAGGTTGGTTTGGGCTTTACAAGCAAAACAAGTTGTGTTTGTAGCTTTTTAATTTTTCCAAAGTAAATCAGACACCAAATCCAACTCTAAGTGGTTAAAAAACCAAGAACCTATGCACAAGGGACTTGAACACTGAAGCAGGTAGTGGCCTTAGAACTAGCAGTGGTTAAAAAGTAATGACCGCACTTACCACCCAAATGATGATCAGCCTTCTGGACAGAAAAGGATCAATATTCCAGTGAGTGAATGGAAGAAATGTTATGTAGAACACTTCTTGGCCCAAAGCGGCTGAGAATCTGAATAAGTAATAGTAGAAATAATTCTTCACAATGTACTTCTGTACATAAGCCTAAAAGACAAAAGTTTGAAGATTCTGTGAGTTCATTCAACATGTCACTATGGGGCAAATTTTAAAAACTTTCCATCTAAAACTCATATAGGTCTTCATTGCCAAGGCACTTCCTCCTTTCCCATTCTTTGTTTTTTTTCTTTTTCTGTTTTTTGATAGGATCTCACAGGGGGTGAGTGCAGTGGCATCATCATAGCTCACACAACCTCACACTCCTGGGCTCCAGCAATCCTCCTGCCTCAGCCTCCCAAGTAGCTGGGACTGCAGGTTTGTGCCACCATGCCCGGCTAATTTTTCTATTATTTGCAGAGATGAGGTCTCAGTATGTTGCTCAGGCTGGTCTCAAATTTCTGGCCTTAAGCAATCCTCCTGCCTCAGCCTCTCAACGTGCTAGGCTTACAGGTGTGAGCCACTATGCCTGGCCGAAAAAGTAGAATTTTAATGCTACTTAAAGTAGTCATAAACTTTACAAAAATAAAATCAAAGTAAAATGCCGACATTCCAAACGGGGAAGAAAAGAGGCAGTACTGTTACAGGGCGATTTGGTCAAGACTCGGCTAGTCTGGATTTCTGTTTCATTCTAAACAAAGTCTGAGGTTTTTGAATCCTGGGGATTTCAGAGAACAAGTTATGTGTGCTTATTCTGTAGATATTCATTCTGCACCTATGATATCCAGCACCCATGCTGGCTACTAGCCTCTGCAGAAGAGCCAGGCATGATGCTCTGTGTAAGGAGCTCTTACTTGAGGGCGGGGGGAGGCAGGGGAGCAAGAAGTATGGTTCGGGGGAATAAATTTTTAAAAGGACCAGTATGATGTGTGAGGCCTTAACAAAGGCTTAGAGTACTTTAATACTTGAGAAATAAAAAAAGATGACCTTGGAAACTGCAAGGATGTAACTGTACTTGACACTGTTGGCTGTCTACCAAGTATGCATTCCTTTCTTTTTCCTCCCTAAGGGGTTCCAAATTTTATTCCAGCATCTCTACTGCTCCCACAGAGCCCTGTGACTCAGGGAAAGTCACTACTTCCCTCCGCTCCAGTAGGAGGATTCATCTTAAAGGAGTCCTGGTAAGTACAAGAATTCAGCCCCAAGCCATGCAGGTCACAGACTACCCTTGAGACAGTAGCCAGTCACGGACAGAGCACATGTTGTGAGCTAAAGGGGCTCTCTCATCAGAGATAAGCTTGACTTCTAAATGAATTCAAACTGGAGAGCATATCAACAGATTCATCCTAAGTAGAAAACACAATAATGCACAAAATGAATTAGATAAGGAAGTATACAGTCTCCCCCCTCTGCTGAGATATTATGGCTGGATCTGCCAAACAAGGACAAGGGACAGTGACAAATAAATAAGTGAAAAATGCCTCTCTCTAGAGCAGAACCATGAGCTACCTGATGTCAGAACTGATCTCTGCAGGTTCTGTTTTATAAATAGACATCCAACAGGCCTGACCCTGAGTCAAACGCTATAAAGAGTCCCTCCTGACGTAAAGGTCAGTTATTTCAACCCACCAGCTGCCAGGTACACCTGGTAATCTGTCCTGCTTTGGAGTTTTACAAGGAGACATTTTGCCAAATTTTACCTAGGGTAAAATCCCTCCCTGGTGTCATTTCATGGTACCCAAGTGTTATATGACATTATAAATACTCAGTGACAATCATTTCCCCTAGAGATTTACCTGAGATCAAGGTCCACATCTCAATCCTAGCAAACAACTGAAAAGAGCATCAGGGATGACAGCAAACTGCTTCAGTGCTACGCAGTTCTAATCAGTATCTTCAGACATGCTTTTTACAATCTCTCGGACATTCTTTCTTGGGGGAGAGCTAAATATTCTCTAACTCTTCTCAGGAACAGAAGAACCAAACGTGAAATTTAAAATATGAACATATATAGAGGACAACCAAAGGATTTCTTAGATAACTTCTTCTCTGTATACCTGATTACATAGCTTGAGAGCCAACATTTACCTCCAAATCCTCGGGGATTAGATATACCTAAATAAAGCAGTAAGTTCTTGTCTCTTCGGAACAAGATTCTGAGTTTCCCTTGCAGGAAATCTCAGTGTGTATGACTTCAATCTATATTCGGATTAACAAGCGTTTCAGTTCTGGTGTGTGAGTTGGCCCCACTTGGGAATAATTAGGGAAAGAAGAAACGGGTTAGAAATAGAAATGGTAGGTAAAGTGGAAGGGCAGAGAGCAGAAAGGCAAAATCTGAGAGAAAGGAAACCAAGTCCCAGAACTCTACTTCTGCATTTCCAGCTGGCCATGCACAAGGGGCTTATGGCCCAGGCTTTAGGGCAGCATCTCTAGGCACACACTCAGGAGGCAGGGGTTAGCAACGAATCTTTCAGACAAAAGTCAGGGAAGCATTGAACAGCTAGGTGGGCAAAAAGCCACTCATAGATATAAAACAGTTAGTATGCATATCATCTGTCACACAGCCAAATGATGAAGTGTCTGGTAAACAAGGGATGATAAAATGAAAATTATCCACGTATTCATTATTACTAACTGCAAAATGTCATTGATATTCTTATTAGTGTATCTTATATATTAATACTTTCCTGAAAGTTAAAAAAAAAGTTTTCATAGGGTCTCTTGTGATCTCAGTCCCCCAATCCCACCTTCCTTTTTTGGTCATAAGTTCTTCAATGCACATGTTCCTACAATGGGGTTTTCAGTAATTTAACCTTTCAGTTTCAGAAGAGCTGTTCTACTTTGCGGATATCAGAGTATTCTGTGTTCTCTGCAAGGCTGCTTTCCATGCATAAACAAATGAGGAAAGAAAGGGAGGCACACAGATCGACTGCATGGTGGAAGAGAAAGAACATCGAGAACGTGTGACTTCTCCACTCAGCTCTGCCATGAACACCTGAACAGTGTTTTGTTTTCCAAACACGCAGAGGAGTCCTATACGCAAAGGAAATAAATCCAGATCAGCGCCACTGGACATAATAAGGGCTGGTTCAGATGGCAGAGGAGCAAATGCCCAGCAGACTTGGCAGCTGGCCCAGCTTTTGAGCTTTCAAAGGAGAAATACAAGAAATAGCTTTTAGTCAAAACAATGTGTGACCTTGGGGAAGTCAATTTGCCTTTCTGAACCTCCACGGCCTCAACAGCAGAGAATGCAGAGGATGGAGTAGGATTAGTGCAGTTGCTTTTTAAGGTACAAAAATTTTTTCTCAGTGAGGGAAAGGCCCATTAAATAAAGTGTTACCCCGGGGCTTACCATATGAAATGATATTAAAGTCTGTACTAATTGGTTGAAAGTGAAGAAGGACCCAGTGAACCACTATCTCAACACCCCCTCCCCAAGTCCTTCTCTGGAACACCCCACAGAGCAGAGCAGTTCAGTGATCAGTTTGAAAACCACTGACCTTAACCTCTTCCAGACCCCAGATATCGCCGTCCTGTAATTAACTTTTGGCCGTGAGTACACAGGCTATACATATTCGAAGCTGGAGTTCTTTAAAGGATTTGATAAACCATAGACCAATGTCATTGCAAAGTCATAATTCTTGTCTCCATTTTTTCAGATTAGAGCTGTAAATGAAAGTTTTCTTCCAAAGCCTGAGATAGTTCACTATCTCCACAAAGCCAGAAGGCGTTCACATCCGGAGGATGGTAATCTGCAACTTGAAGCGATCCACTTTAATTGGAAGCAGCAGAAAGAGCTGTTCTCTGGGGCGGAGAGAGATCAAATCTATACTGGGTACAACTCAGTCTTATTTAAAAATAATGTTAAGACACCGGGCCCGGTGGCTCACGCCTGTAATCCTAGCACTCTGGGAGGCCGAGGCAGGCGGATCGTCCTGAGCTCAGTAGTTCGAGACCAGCCTGAGCAAGAGCAAGACCCCCGTCTCTATCAAAAATAGAAAGAAATTAATTGGACAGCTAAAAATATATATAGAAAAAATTAGCCGGGCATGGTGGCGCATGCCTGTAGTCCCAGCTACTCGGGAGGCTGAGGCAGTAGGATTGCTCCAGCCCAGGAGTTTGAAGTTGCTGTGAGCTAGGCTGATGCCACGGCACTTGCCCCAGGCAAGAGAGTGAGACTCTGTCTCAAAAAAAAAAAAAAATAATAATAATAATGTTAAGACCTAAAGCTCTTTTACAGAATACACCAAGCAGCAGCATTCCCTTCACAGAGGCCTTGCATTTGAAGTTTTATAGACTGACGTGAGAAGGAAGCAAATGAATACAGAGTGCGCTCACCTGGAAAGCAGGGGTGAGGGAGGGCACCACAGACCCTGCATCTCAGACAGAACGCAGGCTACCTGCACTTGCTATCTGCATAATTTTACATAGATTATCTGATCTCCCGGAGCTTCAATTCCTCATCTGCAAATGGGAATAATAATGGTACATACCACATAGAGACATTGTCGGTTTAAATGAGAGAGTGTTGATGGTATGTGCAAGGTACTCACATTAGAGCCGGCAAAGAAATTTTTCAGTAAGACTTAGCTTTTGGCTATGATGATGATGACGGTGGTTGTGGTAGTGGTCGTGGTGGTAGCAGCAGAGGCAGTGAGGAATTCTGGAAAGCACTTCTTGATTCTAATGTGCAATCACCTGGGAATCTTATTACTATGCAGACTTTAATGCAGTCAACCTGGGGCAGGGCTGAGCGTTCTAAGGAGCTCCCAGGTGATGCTGATGCTGCCGGCCCATGGACCACACTTTGAGTAGCTTGGGAATCAAGAACACCCAAGTGAAGGGTTTTTAAACACAAAAGTAAGGCTCTCAGATTTAATCCTCAGTATTAGAGGATGCCTCAACTAGAATTAAGAGAGCATGATAACATGATAAAAGTGACAGATAAAAATGCTGGTAAGAAGCCAGAGGGGAACAGTTAGCAAATTCTGCGGAAGATCCTGCCACAGTCCCAATGCAGGAACAGAGCCCAGCCAAACACCTGGACCATCGAAAGTCCTAAAGGGAAGAGCACACGTGAGACTGCCCCACTGAAATAGCAGCCTGACCACATGACCAACTGATAATGTAGAAAGAAATAAGTCAGGGAGCTTCTTGCCTTGATTCGAGAGAGGTTTACATAAATTCTGGGATGACACATCCAAAGTTAGTTAAGAAGGAGTCATGAAGTTTGAAAAGCATTCTTAACCTCCCAGACCGTCACAATACCAAACACCAAAAAGGGCTTTTTTTGAACTGCTGTCAGAATCCTGGCTTAGAAACACAAGTTTCTCAGACCTCTGCAGGGAACATTTGCCATAATGTTCTCTGAAAATAAAAACTAAGAGGAGAGTATCCCATTAAGATCAATGGTTTTGGTTTTTGGAAGTTCTAAACTTTTTTAACTCAACCTGGCTGGGAAATTCTTTGTCATTTCTAGCTACATCTGCAATAATATACATCTGACCTAAATAATCCTGCACACTCCTTTTTAACAGCTCCTGAGGACTGACTCATGGCCACATGCTCATCCAAGATCATTCTCAAGGTAGGCAGCGTCTTCAGGTGCTCAGGACTGTGGGAGGAGTCGGGTTATCAGCCTGTGGTCTCCAGATTGATAGCCATTTATGGAGACCAGGGTCTCCTTGGAAAAATTCCTTCCAAGGTCGGAGTGGTGTTCCCAGAGGGAAGAGATTAAGAACTAAAGCTCTCCATAGCCTTGGTCACTGATTCTCATGCTCTGTGTACACTAAGACAGAATTTCTAACTGATAGCCTAGAGAATGCGAAGGGCAAATCTAAGGAATTTGATGCCTCTTTCAGTAGAACCTATACTTTGCAAGGTTTTGGTGCTGCTACCTCTTTCTGAAAGACTGTGCGTTGGTGGCAAGCCATGACACACTGCAGAGCTGGAATAGTTGTCAAATAAACACTCTCTTCAAGCTATTATAAGACACCAACTAGCATGTCAACACACCAGGTGCAAACCCAGCAATGTGCAAAAAGTTTTAAAAAATTGAAAACAGCAAATCTTTTCCAAACAGGGGATATGTCTACATAGACCATTCATTCACTGCTCACACTTCAGTGATGGGAGGCTGACAATAAACAAGATTATTTCATTTAGCACTAAGTACTATGCTGAAATCAAGGCAGAAGAATGTGCTACAAAGTGATATATATGTGTTAGGGGATGCTTTCCAAGGAGGAGCCATTTCAGTTGAACCCTGGGTGAGGAGAGGAGTTGGTTCTGTTGGCGTCTGCAGGTCAGAGACACACTTAGTAAAAGGCCCAGAGCAGGACACAGCTGTGTGTGCTGGAACATGGCAGGTGTCAGAGAAAAAGACAGTTGAAGTCAGAGCAGAAGCCAGACCATGCCAAGGTTTGAGATTGAGGCTGGAGGCAATTGTAAGCCACGGGGGCGGGGCGTTAAATAGGAGCAAGACTTGCTCTACTCTAGTCAGACTGAAATAAGTTTTGACTTAGAAACGGTGGGGTGAAGCCCTGCTTTAATTCTTTTGGTTTTTGATTTCTTAAACTTAGTGGGGAAACATCATTAATGAGCAGTGCTGAACTTAAAAAGCCACTGGGGCAGAGTCATTGTTTCTACCACGAGGGAGACATGTGGTATCCTGAATGCCACTTGCTAAAATGCTCCCATCACTTTTAATTACTCTTATTATTTTTTTAAGGTTAGGGAATCAAGACTTTCCCTATAAAGAAAATCAAATGATGATTACTTAGGAAGCCCAAGAAAGATCGACAGTGTGCCCTGAAGGGGAAAACAGAAGGAAGGAGAATGTGCAAGGGTTTCTTCTTTCACCTTCAAATCCAGATAGAATTACAAGTTGGGTGATCTAACCGATGTCTGCACAGTGCTTGGGTGATTAAAATTTCAGGATGGCGAGACTGAAAGTCAATAAAATGGAAGGACAACTTCGAGTAAGAGGCTTGAAAGGGAACTGCGCACTAATCGCTGTCATCTGCTTAGCTGGCATTTGTGAGGATCCCTCAGCTGTGCTGAAGAACGTGAGGGAGGTCTGAGGGGCACTGAGGCCAAGGTGGCTTTTATTAACATTGCAGTCGAGTCTTAGTTGTAGCCTTTTACACAATTTGAGCCCTGTTTTCCTCTTGACAATCTGCCGGATTTTAGCTCATCCTCTGAACATATATATCTTCTCTTTCTTTTGCTCAAGGGCCAGCTATCATATCGGAAAAGGTGAACCAGTACCACAGATTGAGAAATCCCTGAAATTGTGAGACATTGACCCATGGTGGCAACAATGCCCCTCCACCTGAATCTAGAAACGGGTCTTGCAACTGGACAAAACACTGCCTCATCATCACTTTTAAAACTCTGCACCTGCAACACACTGTTTGCTGAGGAAGAAAATGTAGGAACGGGATAGGGAGAGGGTTAGAAGTGAGCTGTCCAGCTGGATAGAACAGCAATTTGCAGCAGTCATTTCAGAGACCAGAGAGCATGAGCCTCTGTTACAGAATTTCTTCCACAGACAGTAAGAGCATCAGGAATTGACACAAAGAGCAGAAATAACCATTGCCATTTTTTAAAAGGGGGTGGGAGAACCAGCTGCCCTTTAAATAATCAAAATGTCTTAAGAACTTAACTGTTTTTCAAAACATTTTGGATCCGCTAAAACCTGAAACACATTGTGCTGAACATTCTTCCATTTAATTGTTAAGCCCTTGTGTGTTCAGGGGAATTTTGAGGGCAGATGTTTCTGGTTCTGTTATATTAACTTATCAAAATGACATTTGGAAGAGCTATATGATGTTCAAGAAGGAGTCTTATAAACTTGGGTTCATCAGTTTTAATCCAGGAATCCTCCCAACTCCCCGCCCCAACGTACACACATAGAATTCAGAACCTGGGGGGGTTGATTCAGTGTCTTCTATTCTGGCAGCACGTCCTCACCCATTCCCAATTCCCTCCCAAAACCTTTTTTAAAGCTTTAAAAGTCACTAGCAAAATGTAAGAAAGTTATTCAGGCACATATATGGTTTTCTTCTTGATAATTTTTTATATACAAAGATTTTAAAAAGCAAACATTTAAATCAGATAAAAACAAAACTCAAGTCTCACTAGTTTGTCACTAAAATCAAGGAGGATTTATCCAAGGGCTTTCCTGCTTCTCTATTTGGGCTAAAGGGCCACAAAATTTGTAGCTTAGGATTTTCTTTATCCAAGACAATCATTTTAAGTAGGTGTGTGTCCATGGAGAAGGAGGATGAAGCAAAAAGGTACGTACTCCCTCCCCATTTCTTGAATCCAGCCCTTTAACTTTTCAGAGCTCTGGAACCCAAGATGGTGACAACAGCAGTTAGGAATGGTTTTCCCTTTCTTGATCCATCTCAGTGCTGGGGGTGAATGTCGATACGTGCGAGTGGATATCCGCGGTCAGGCAGGGATGGCACAGACCAAGAGGGACGTGATGAAGGCAGGAGGACGTTTTGCCAAGAGGGTCTCACTCTCTCCGCGCTCCTCCTAATCCTAGTCTATTTAAAAACTTTGAGACGTTCCATCAATTTCCGTCACATTTTCAAACCATAGTTCCCCACTGGAAGGCTATCTCTGAGGAAGTTTAAAGCCATTTGTCGCAAAAATAAAGTCAGGAAAAGCTTTGAAATTGTGTGTACACACATAAAAGAACATTAAGAAGAAAACCATGCTGGGTGGGAACAATGGTCCTCCCAACCAGCCCATCCCCGACACTCTGATTTCTTTGTGCCCTGTACATTTTTTTCTTTTGCTTAATTTTTTTGAGTTAAAGTTTTGGGTTTTTTTTTTTTCACTTAGGCTTTTTTTTTTTTTCCTGATTATCTGATTATCACTTATTTTTTTTTTCCTGATTAACACATTTTCCTTCAGAACACCTGGAAGTTTAAAAACTATATAAAGTCAAAATTGCTCATTGCCCCAACCCTCAGACTCAACCCCTTTGAATATTCCCACTGGTCTGGTTCCCATGCATAAACGTGAATGCCTGTGGTGGTATGTATTCTAACAACATAGTGATTGCACTGACTCTTACATTTGAAGCACTTCCTTAGGTCCCTAAATGTTATTCTAGATCATGATTTCGGTTGAGCTTAACTTTTCAACTTTTTAGCTCCACGTTTGCTGTGTTCCACCTTCTCACTCACCCATTCTCACAGCAGATCCCACAGCTGCCCGAGTCTGCCCGACGGCAGACGCTGACGTGAGCATGAATCTTATCACCCTTTCTAACGGGCTCCCTGCCCACGTCTGCTGGGGCACACAGGCACCCGCAGGCCTCTCTCTCTATCTCACTCACTCCTTAACCTGACCAAATAAGCATCCACACTGATGTTTCCTGCAACCACCTGCTTGAATTTCTTGGACTTGCTGATGCTTGCTTGTTTTGTTTTCCCAGGACCTAAGGTCTCCCTGCCATGATTTTCAAAAGCTTTGGGGATACACTTTAATACCACCCAAGGGCGACAGCTCAGAGACACACTGGTGAGGAAACAAAGAATGACCCGGGGACAGGTGTGGCCCATGACAGTTGCTATGCTGGGGAAGAGGGATGGTCCCCTAAGCCATCTCACACAGGTAAAGCCAGGCCCTCTGTGGTTGGAAGTCCCGGGGGTTCGTACATGAACCACAGCCTGCCTTTGTCTGCTTCAGCCAGCTCTGGCTGAGATAAACAGATATGAACAGACCCGAAGCGGATTTCGTGGTTGGCACCACCCTTGAGCTCAATGTCAGACCTGCTGGCAACTCTGGGGAAGTTAGAACTTCCTCACCTGCATGGCAGGTATGACACCAGCTTCCTTATCCAGGTATGCAGAAAATGAAATGCTGTCCCTCATGTAAACCACATCATACCGTATCAGACACACAGTGTGTGCTCAGTAAATGGTAGTTGTATTTGCATTGCTTTATTAACAATGTAAATATTAATAATAAAATGTCAGAAGAATGTCCCAT
Organism: Indri indri; assembly: GCA_004363605.1. Lineage (NCBI taxonomy): Eukaryota > Metazoa > Chordata > Mammalia > Primates > Indriidae > Indri > Indri indri. The sequence continues at coordinate 11,686 of RJWJ010032250.1, forward strand.
TAATAGTGGAACACAGAGGACAGAAAGAAGGTATTAATAAAAAGATTTTAAAACATGTATCATAGAAGAGGAGGCAAGTCATTCATTCTGGAAGGATGATCCAAATTTTGCCAGAAAGAGGAAGGAAAGAGGGTCACTCCAGTAGGAAGGAACAGCAGGAATAAAGGCATGGAACCGCAAGGCACCGTGTTCCAGGAGCAGTACACAGCCCAGGATAGTGTACCCTGAGTATGAGGTATTTGTAAACAGAGTCCTAGGCAGCAAGGCTGGAAGCGGAGCCCAGAGCCAGAGGGAAGAACCCTGGCAGTTGGAATGAGGATGTTGGGTTTCACACATGGGTAAGCGGGAGCCACTGAAAGTTTTTTAGCCAGGAAACGACGTGATCAGAGATGTGCTACTTTAAATGGCTCCCACTGTACTCACATTCTCGTCCTTTCTCAGTGATTTTGCATCTTTTCTAGATTCAAATTTGCCTCAAGGAGAAGTCACAGACATGCTGCAGCACACCCAGGAGCCTCAGCCACTCACGTTGTGTTCCCAGAGGGTTTTACACACAACTTGGCCTCTCCACCCACAGCCCAGCAGACCCATCCGAGCCTCCCTGTGCTCCCATTTCACGTCTGAAATAACATCTGGGGGCTCAGCGAGTCTCTGCGGGCCATCCTGGAAGATGAATAAAGCTTGGTTTCTGCGTTCCGCCTTGGCTTTGCCATGTGGCATCTGACGATACAGTTATTTAGCAAGAAACCACAGAAACAAAAACAATTTGATGAAACCCAGAGAGAGTGGGTCCTCCTTGCACGGATGGCGACCGAATGCCACAGGCTGTGCGACGCCCCACCCTGAATAGGCCCGGAGGCCTGGGTTTTAACCAAGCTCCATCACCAAGTGCCGCGTGCTTCAGATTCCTCCTCTGTACACGGGGACTGCGGTCCCTGGACCCAAGGAAACAAAACTCATGGAAAATATCGAAGCGTGGAAAATGTGGTTATCATTTCTTTTCACAAGAACACAATTTCCAGAAAGAGCTGTGTGACCAGAAACGATGACCCGGCTGCGTCAGAGATGGGCAGAGACAGGGTTTTGCAGCTTTGATAAGGAAGGGAACCAGCCCAAGGCAAACAACCCGCGGTATCTCTGCTTACACAGGGATGACAGTGGATCAGGAAGAGCATGGATTTGAAGGCCAGGAGGGGCAGAGAGAATGTCTGGGGTCCTCACAGCCCTCGTTTCAGAACGGTAGACAGAGGTCCATGGACACAGGCCCCTACCTGCTGCCTGCCTGTCTGTCTGTCTGTCTGTCTGTCTGTCTGTCTGTCTCTCTCTCTCTCTCTCTCTCTCTCTCTCTCACACACACACACACACACCCCACACACTCCTTCCCCCTGCTTTGTATGCTATAATAAGAACCTGCCATACTAAACCAGTTATAAATCTCAGGTCCTGACACACTGTCTGAAATGGAGGCTGCTCTGGTCAAAATAATGACGTCAGCATCATCTGTGTCCTTGTCCTTTTAAATGTGACCTCCAGACCAGCAGCATGGGCATCGCTTGTCAGAAATTCAGCATCTCCAGCCCTAACCCAGACCTGCAGAATCACTGGGAATTTTAATTAGGTTCTCTGGGTGATTGTCCTGCATATTAAAGTTCGAGAAGATTAAAGTGTGAGAAGCACCGATCTGCATCTACTGAGAAAAGAAAATATTTGAATGTACTGAGATTTTATTATTCTATCTGGGCCTATCTGATATGTACACGTGCCTAGGGAAACTACTTAAAAGCATGGAAGCACTCAATGAGGAACAGGCAAATATTTGGAAAGTAGATTAATGGCTGCCTGGGCCTGGGGGTGAGGTGGGGAGAAAGGGAGTGACTGCTAATGCGCATGGGTTTCTTTTGGGGGTTGAAATGTTCTAAAATTGATTGCGGGGATGGTTGCATGACTCTGTGAATATACCAGTCATTTCAATAGGTGAATTACATGGTCTGTGAACTTTATCTCGGTGAAGCTTGAAAAAAAGGAAAAGCACTCAGGAGGCTTGGAAATACCAAACTGAAAACTCCTGACTGTAGCAGAGAACACCTGTAGAACCCGATCTTAAGGGATAACTCTAAAAAATGACTGCTCTGTTGTCCCAGCTTGGTGAGGTTCCATAAAGCGAACGTTAGGGAGTGGCGTTTCTTTCAGCGAAGAGGCACTAACATGGTCACCGGCTCCTAAACCAGAAAAGATTCAGCCTGCCCCTGGACCCAGGCAGCTAGGGTGCATGTCCAGAGTGACTCAGACACCCACCTCCGATGCTCCTCCAGCCACGCTCTTCCCCACAAAGAGAGAGAAGATGCCCAACCTTCTAGATCATTCTTTAGGCATCTGCAGTTCCAGCAGTTCCTACCTAAATGCCTGAGCCTGCGTCCCATGCCTACACAGGTCTCTGCCCCAGGTCGGTCCTTCCTGGGATGGATGACGACACAACATCCGGCTGAGGATGGCTGTTGGAGGGAATGCGGAATGCAGACGGAGCCTTTGCACAGTCCCAAATAAGCAACAGGCTGCCTCCCTCACTTTGCCATGTTTCAGTGTTGAACCCTGCGCAGTCGGAGAATTCTAAATTTGAACCTAACTTTGCAGGTCACATGAAGATATAGACATCAAAGTGGGAAGCCAAACATTATATTTAATGGTTTGCTTAATAAATAACTTTTAAAACATTTTGACCTGTGGAATCTCAGTCTACATGGGTGCCCTTGTCTTAAAACTTTGCGATTTTAAAGGTAGCCTGATTGTTTTTTCCTTCTAAGTTTGTCAAGCAATAAGTATTTTTGGTCTTCTCCCTAACATGCTGTGTTTTATAAGTAAGTATTAATTATGCATTAAAGACCATCTCATCTTTTCATAACTTCATACATAATACATACCAAGGATTTATTTTTTGTTTGAAAACAATATAGAAAGTTGTAGGACAAGAAGCATCTTAAATATGTTTGCTTTCATGTATACCTCATATTTGCAAAACATGGTAGTTAAAAACATAATAAAATAGGAAATGAAAAATGAAAAAACCGCTGAATAGTTTACAATATTAATAAAGTTTAAGGCTCCTCTGGGGCTACTTTTCTTCTTCTGAAGGAGCAAATCCTTCAGAAAAAAATACAAGCCTCTGCAGATTTTTTTTTTTTTTTTTTTAATAACAGAAACAGCTTAAGTGGAACTTGGGGAGAGGGTACTTAATGAGTTTAACCATGAGAGTTTAAAGCGTCTTTCATGGCTCTTTGATTCTTCTCAACTAAGAGTTTGGTGACATAATCCCAGAAGGGGTGATTTTGTTCTTGTTGTCATGTGTCAACCCAAAACTTAAGCAGGAGGAACAACCTTACTTTATTGCCCTCTCAGAATACTCTGCTTTGGCAATGGTTTTTATTCTTTGTGAGTTGAGAAGCTGAGGCCAAGCTCACAACTTCCCTTTGCTTCCCTTGAGCATACGGATGTCACCCATGCCTGGTGCCAGCTGGGTTGACACCCACTCAGATATACCCTACCCCAGAAGCAGCTCAGAACATGCTACCCCATCCCTTATGCCTCTTGTCATCTGGACTCCTTGTGGGAACTCTCCAGCTTTTTCTTTGTAGCAAGGAGTAGATTTAAATACAACAAATTGTATAGCACATGCTTCAGAATTTCAATCATTTTAGACACTGGGGAGGTAGGGGACATGGAAAAAACGATCTCAGATAAAACTATGAATTTGTAAATTGCCATACAGCCATGCTGTTCAATATGGTAGCCATATGTGGCTATCTTTAAATTTAATTAAATAAAAAATCTAGCTCCTCGATTGTACTTGACACATTTCAAGTGCTTAACAGCCACATGCACTGGTGGCTACCAATTTGGACAGCACAATATAGAAGCTGTCCATCATCACAGAAAAGTTTTGTTGGACGTGCTAAATGCAAGTGTCTGAATGTTTTTTCTGTAGTCTCAGTCAAGCCTTCTTTTACTCACTCTGGTATTGCTACTATGATTTCTTAAACCATCACATATTTGCAACTTAAAGCCACTTATTCTTAAATCCTAGATGTAGATAATAGTGATAGTTGCACAGCTTTGTGAATACACTAAAAACCACTGAGCTGTACATTTTAAATGGGTAAACTTTGCGGTATGTAAATTATATCCCAATTTTTAAAATAAAGCTTAATTGGTCAAATATCAAGGAATAATGTTATAATTGCCTTGTCAAGTATCATACAGAGCAGCCAAGATGGTCTTATTCAAATGTAAATCTGAGAGAATTTATTTCTAAAAACAAACAACCCCATCCTCCCATGGCTCCCAGCTGCACTCAGAATAAAGTCCAAATGCATGGCCACGGTCAAAGACTGAGCTCTGACCTCTACTCATCTCTCCTGCCTCCTTTTTTTATGTTCCAGCCACTCTGGCCTTCTATTATGACCTCCTACTCGAGCATGGCCAGCATATTCCAGCCTAATGGCTCTGTCCTGAGCATATTACCTCCTGGCTGGCTCCTTCTCATCTGAGATGATATACCCTCAAATGTCTCCCTCCCTCAGAGATGCCTTCCCTGGCTGCAACCTCTGTAGCTCCCCGACATGGCCCTGCCCTATCTTCTTCATAGATTGTAGCCCACCGGAAGTTCCCTTACTCCTGTACCTGCTAGTTTGTTTGTCTGAACTGGACCCCAAGCTCCTTGACAGCAGGGACCTAAGCCCTTTGTTCCTGTGGAATTCCTGGCACCCAGCACAATGGCTGCTGTTCTGCCCACCACACAGTAAGCATCCAATAAACATTTGTTGGATGAACGGACAGAGAAACAAAGGGTGAGCCCACCATCAGCACACACTCTGTTTGGAAAGTAGCCACCAAGGGGTTCTTAATGACCACCCAGAAGCTTTGGAAAATACACACGCCTAGACTCCGCTCTCGGAGTCTGATTTCCTCCAACTGGAATGAGGCCTAAATTGGTCTGTTTTTTTAAAAGCTCTGCTGTTTAGTCCAATTGCCTCATTTGCAGAGGAGGTAAGGAGGCTCAGGCCTGCCTGAGTTTCTAGCCAGTCAAGCAAGAAGCCTGGTTGTCAAGTCCGAGAAGCTCAGCTACCCAGGAGCAAGTCGACGTGTGCTTTGGATCCTCCACTGCAGAGATCGCTGTGGTCACATTAAAGAAACCCTATTTTGAACCGTGGGTCTGGAAGGACCTTTCATAACAGGCCACTTTAAAATTTATCACAAAATAGAGTCATGTTATCCCTGAACTCCCTCCTTCCTCTTCCAAGTTCTCCTAGCATCGAGGTTTCCACCTCCGCAGAGAGCTGTAGCACATTTCACCATGGGTGCTTTTCTCCAGAGTCTAACCCCGATCGAAAGGTACAAGACCCTGGACAGCAGCAATGGGAAGCGTACCCACCAAGAGCCACCTGAGTTGTAACTTCCCTTATTTTTTTTGAGAGAGATAAAATCCACCAGGTTTTTCTCCTGTATCTTTAGATGATGGTAGGTTAACGAGAAAATTTTCTGATTTGTATTGGCAAAAAAGACATGAAGTAAAAACAGTCCCATTTCTAAAGGTTTTGAAAGAACCTCCTTGTCACAGAGGAAAATTCAATGGTAATTGTTAATAAAGAAAAGGATCACGAGATGCATCTGTGCTTTTTTCCAAAAGCATCCTTATCAAAAGAGGCAGGTCAGGACCACGGTTGGTTAAGAACCTGGGTTTCAGTACTTGCTCTACCGTCTGCTAGCTGTGTGGCCCTGGACAGGTGAGTTAATCTCTCTGTGCTTCGGTTTCCTCATCTATAGAGAATATAATACAGTTGACCCTTGAACAATGCAGGGATTAGTGGTACTGACTCCTGTGCAGTCAAAAATCAGCATATAACTTCTGACTCCCCCAAAACTTAACTATTAATGGCCTAGCTTTGACCAGAAGCCTTACTGACAATACAAGTAGTCAAGTCACACATATTTTATATGTAATATATGCTATATGTAATATATACTATATGCTTACAATAAAGCTAGAGAAAAGAAAATGTTAAGAAAATCATGAGAAAGAGAAAATGTCTTTACCATTCATTAAGTAGAAGTGGATCATTATAAAGGTCTTCATTCATGTTGTCTTTGAGTTGAGTAGGAGAAGGAAGAGGAGGAGGAAAAGTTAGTCTTGCTGTCTCAAGGGTGGCAGAGGCAGAAGAAAATCTGCACATAAGTGGATCCGCACAGTTCAAACCTGTGTTGTTCAAGGGTCAACTGTAGCTACCTTACATAGCTGTGAAAATTAAATGTGTCAATGTATGTGAAGCCTCTAGACAGTGCCTGACACATAGAAAGTGCTGAGTGGCCAGGTGTGGTGGCTCATGCCTGTAATCCCAGTGCTTTGGGAGGCTAAGGCAGGAGGATCTCTTGAGGCCAGGAGTTCAAGACCTGCCTGGACAATATAATGAGACCCTGTCTCTACAAAAAATTAAAAAATTAGCCAGGTATGGTGGTGGCTGAGGCAAGAGGATCACTTGAGCCCAGGAGTTTGAGGCTACCGTGAGCTATGATCACACCACTGCACTCCAGGCTGAATGACAGAATGAGACCTTGTCTCTAAAAAAGTTAAAGATAAATTGATTAAAAAAGAAAGCTTTTGATGTTAATGTAAGTCGTCGATGTTAATGTAAGTTGTTAATGTTAATAATAATGATGATTACTTCACCCCACAAGACATTAAATAATAATGCAAGGCAACAGGTTTCCATGTATTTTGGCTACCATGCTCAGTGAACAGGAAAATATATCTTTAAACTTACATATTATTTTTTCCCTCCCTTTCCTTCCTTCCATTCATTTAAGAGTTTGATATTTACCTTCCTTTACTTTCAAAGCCCTGGTAAAGCCGTCAGTCTGCAAACTAAGGCACAAAGCTAACACCCTGCGGAAAGTACAGCAAGCATCCG
>RJWJ010032251.1:0-18646 GCA_004363605.1 Indri indri
GATGAAAGCAACGTTTGGTTCTTTGAAAAGATCAACAAAGTTGAGAAATCTTTGGCTAGATTGTCAAAGAAAAAAAGAAACTCAAATTATGAAAATAAAGAACAAAAGAGAAAATATAACTACCAATCTAGAAGGATTATAATATTATGAACTTCATACCAACAAATTAGATAATTTAGATGAAATGGACAAATTCCTAAAAAGACACAAATTACTGAAACTATAATAACTCAAAGGGAAATAGAAAACCTGGACAGATCTAAAACAAATAAGGATATTTAAATTTATAGTAATTTAAATATCTAACCACAAAGAAAGCCTAGGCCCAGATGGCTTCACTGGCAAACTCTACCAAACATGTAAAGAAAAAATAACACCAGTCTTCACATTAGAGGAGGGAACACTTCACAACCCATTCTATAAGTCCAGCATTACCCTGATATTAAAACTAGACAAAGTTATTACGAGAAAGAAAAACTATAGAGTAATATGCCTCATGAATACAGGTGCAAAAATCCTCAAAAAAACATTAACAAACCAAATCCATCAACCCCTTAAAATGATTATACAACATGACCAAGTAGAATTTATCCCAAAAATATAAAATTGGGATAATGTCTGAAAATCGACTGATATAATACACAATTTCAATAAAGGAGATAAACTACATGATCATCTCAATAGCTATAGAACAAGTATTTGACAAAATCAACACCTATTCATGATAAAAACTATCAACAAACTAAAAATAGAAGAAAATTTCACGCCTGATAAAGGACATCTACAAATAACTTACAGCTAGCATCATACTTAATGGTGAAGGACTAAAAGCTTCCATGAGATCAGAAACAAGACAAAGAAGTCTGCTATTAACACTTCTCTTCAAGATTATATTGGAGGCTCTAGACAGTCCCATCATGCAAAAAAAAAAAGAAAGAAAGAAAGAAAAGGCATGCATACTGAAAAGGAAGAAGTAAAACTGTTTTTAATTACAAAGGACGGGCTTCTATTAGAAAATCCTAAGAAATCCATTAGGAAAAAACAGACTAGAATTAAAATCAATTTCAGCAAGGTCACAGAATATAAGATCAGTACACAAAAATCAGTTATACACATTTATGTTTGGAACATGTTCATGTTTGGAAGACTTAATATTATTAAATTGGCAATTCTGCCTAAATTGATCTACATATTCAATGTAATCTATCAAACCCCAGCAGATATTTTTGTAGAAAATGACAAGTTTATCCTAAAATTTATATGGAAAGGCAAAGAATTCAGAATAGCCAAAACAATCCTGAGGAAGAACAAATGGAAGAACTTTTAGTTACTAATTTCAAAACTTACTATAAAGCACAGTAATCAAGACAGTACAGTACTGGATTAAGAACAGACATGCAGGCTAATATGCTACAGTTATGACTCTAAAAATAAACATACAACTTACATGATCCAGTAATTTTCAACAGAAGTGCCAAGGCAATTCAATAGGGAAAGGACAGTCTCATCGAAAACGGTGCTGCAACAACTGGATATCCACATGCAGAAAGATAAATTTAGACCCTTACCTCACCATACACAAAAAGTAACTTAAAATAGAGCACAGACCTTAGTGTAAGAGCTAATATTATAAAACTGCTAGAAGAAACATAGGAGAAAAATCTTCACGACCTTAAAGTTAGTGATTTCTTAGATACAAAACCAAAAGCACAACCCATACAGGAAAAGAATTGGTAAACTGGACTTCAGCAAAGTTAAAAATTGTTGCACTTCAAAAGACACTATTAAGAAAAGTCAAGCCACCAAATGGTAGAAAATACTTGCAAATCATATATCTGATAAAGGACTTATATTCAAAAAATTTAACAACTCTTAAAGCTCAATAACAAGAAAACAAATAACCCAATTTAAAAATGAGCAAAAGATCTGAATAGACATTTCACCGAGGCAGATATATGAATGACCAAAAAGCACATGCAAAGATGCTCAACATCATTAATCATTATGAAAATTCAAATTAAAACCACAATAACATACCATTTCACACTAACTAAAACGGCTAAATCAAAAAAGTCAGACAAAAAGAGGTGTTGGCCATGATGTGGAGAAACTATTGCTTGTGGGAATGTAAAATGACCCAGTCACAGGAGAACACTATTTGGCAGTTTCTTAAAATTTTTAACATAAATTTACTATATGATGCAGCAATGCTGGTCCTAAGAATCTACCAAACAGAAACAAAAACATATGTCAACACAAAGACTTATAAGCAAATGTTCACAGCAGCATGATTCATAGTAGTCAAAAAGTAGAAAAATATCAAATGTCCATCAACTGGTAAATGGGCAACTAAAATATGGTATATCCATACAATGGAATACTATTCAGCAATAAAAAGAAATACAGCACTGACACAAAATACAGCATGATAAACCTCAAGATTATGCCCAGTGAAAGAAGCTAGACACAAAACACCACACTTATACGAATTGTTCAGAAAAGGCAAATCTATAGAAAGTATATCGGTGGTAGAGTTTAAATAACTTTTATGCAAATTCTAAAATTATGCAGTGTAATTTAGCCAATAAAAATTATGACTGGGCTAGGGTCAGTAGCTCACACCTATAATCCCAGCACTTTGGGAAGCTGAGGAGGATCACTTGAGGCCAGGAATTTGAGACCAACCTGGGCGACATAGGGAGACTCCAGTGCTACCAAAAAAAAAAGCAGAAGCCAAGCATGGTGGTGTACACCTGTAGTCCTAGCTACTCTAGAGGCTGAGGCAGGAGGATTGCTTGAGCCCAGCAGTTCACGATTACAGTAAATTATAATCATGCCACTACACTTCAGCCTGGGTGACAGAGTGAGACCCTGCTTCTTAAAACAAAAAAATTGACAGATGTATATTGATGTGGTAATAAATTCCTCCCAAAATTGAAAAAGTAGGATTCTAAAAAATGTGAAATATTATTCTAATTTTTAAAATGTATATTTATATAATATTGATATTTCCATAAGAAAAAGTCTGGACAAATATTTACTAAAATGTTATTAGTAGTTAACTCTAAGTACTAGGATTATAAGTAGTTTTATTTTGTTCATTTTTTAAAATTTTTCTAAAAACACATGCATTATTTGCATTAAAATATACATATATACACACACATATGTATATAAATATGCATGTATATATGTATATATATATAAAATAGAATAACAGAGCAAGAAGGAAACTTGAAGATCCTCTATTCGGCAGTTTTTGAACCATAATCCTCAAGGTGGTGGCAGAGAACAAACTGAAGTCTCACTCTTGCCCCTTGCAACATTTGAAAAAAGAGAAAGACCTCTGCAAGATGAAATTTTAGCAAAGAAAAAAGTTTATATTTTATTTATGCCGTACCTTGCTCCAGAAAAGATTTAAGGTAGTTTCTAAAGATAGGTGGAAAACATAATATAGCAAATTCTATTTATAGGTAAAGCACATGTTAGTCATGATACTGTCCCACCCACACATACTTATTGAAAAGTCAGTCTAGATCAGTCCTTCTCAAACTAAATATGAGGAAAGACTATCCCCACCCCACCCCCGTAATGATTTTGTAAAATATATTTAATAGATTATTTTAAAAGAAATTTAAAATGCAGACGGAATACAACGCCAAATGTTTTATTTTTAGATTCAGCAGACAGAATATTACTCTGTTAAATTACTATGAAAATTTCTAAACATTTACTTTCAATTTCTGTACTTATTTCTTTGTAAACCACACTTTGGAGAGAGTTGCATTCTCCTAAGTGATCCAGTTTTATATTATGGACTCCACCCATCCACCAGAGGAGAGTGAACTAAAAGCAGGGACTACACCCAAAGGCAGAAATCAATGATATAAAAAAGATAAACAATAGCAATTAGGTGCTCCTAGGAATGCAAACCGAGCAATGCCAAATAATGGAGCAAGGAGCAGTTAAAGCCCTGTAGCAGTGCAGTGGCTCACATCTGTAATCCTAGCACTTTGGGAGGCCCAAACGAGAGGATGGCTTGAAGCCAGGAATTCAAGACCAGCCTGAGCAAGAGCGAGACCCTGTCTCTACAAAAAAACAGAAAAATTAGCTGGGCATGGTGGCCCACACCTGTGGTCCCAGCTACGCAGGAGGCCAAGGCGGGAGGATCAATTGAGCCCAGGAGTCTGAAATTGCAAGGAGCTATGATGACACCACTGCACTCTAGTTTAGCCTCATAGAACAAGACCCTGTCTCAGAAAAAAAAAAGTTGGGGGGGGGGGTGTTAGCAACAGGAGCTAAAACTAAAAGAATGCTTAAACAGAAGCTACAAATTAGAGCTGAGCAATGAAGAAAAAAAGAGGAATTAGAGCCATGGAGGTCATGGAAAACAAAACGGATATGAAAATAAGCAGAAATATAAAGAAAAGACTGAGTAGTGGGAAAAAACAAGCAGGTCTCTAGAGACAGGAGAAAGTTCAGACACACGGACTTTTGTGCTCCAAGTTAACAAAGGAGCACAAAGATCCCCACAAAGTCTGTAGATCCAGTTCCAATTCTTATGAGGCTTCATTCCTGCTCCTTCAGTCCCGTGAAATTTCTACTTCCTTTACCATCCCATGAGAATTCTTACAAGTAGCTCCACCAACCAGACTTCTCTCTGTTCCTTGCAACCAAAAGCATTCTTCAACTAAGGGAAGAGACTAGAGGCTTACCTTTGGGTATCACCAGTGGCATTACTTGAAGTATTTAAACTCATGGCAAATCTTCCAACTCTTTCAAAATACCCTACTGTTTCTTAATGATACACTTCCTTATTGATGATTAAAATTGTCCAAGATGTGTATGGCTTACAGGTGAGATGGACTTAAATCTGTTAAAATAGTAAACAATACAACAGTGGTTATATATTTGAATCCTGAGGGTATGGGAGATTTTTCTTCTGTTCTTTGGCTATTATTATTATTATTATTATTATTTTGAGATGGAATCTCACTTTGTTACCCAGGCTGGAACACAGTGACATAATTATAGCTCGCTGCAGCCTCGAAGTCCCGAATTCAGGGGATCCTCCTGCCTCAGCCTCCCAAGTAGCTGGGATTACAGGCATGAGCTACCATGCCCAGAATGTATTTGTTAAATTATTGAATAATAAACATGGAATACTGGTATTCTAAAAAGACATATTTTACTACATTTCTTTAAAAAAGGATTGGAAGCTGAGCACAGTGGTGCACCTGTAATCTCAGCTACTCAGGAGGCGGAGGTGGGTGGATCACTTGAGCCCAAGAGTTCAAGGCCAGCCTGGGCAACATAGTGAGACCCCCATCTCTAAAAAAATTTTTTTTATAATAATAAAAAAATTCAAAAGGATTGGAAACAAAACTGACAAAATGTTAAAAAGATGTTCCCTCTTATAAGGACAAAGTAATCAAACTATTAGATTATTTTAATTTCTCAAATGAAAAGAAAAATTATCATAATAAATAGTGACAAACTACCATTGAACTTGGAAAAGAAATATTTAGTGCCTCTCTCCAGGGTATAGAATTCAGTTTGAAAGAAAATGAAGTCCAGGGACACTTTTTGGTCCCCAAAGCCTTTTTCATAAATGAGACATTTTTAATGCAATGTTGCAATCAAAGAAACCAAGACACTCCCAAACAAAAGAACCCAAGATAATTTTCAAAGGCCTCCTCCCAGGGGATCAAAGAGGAAGAATGAAAGAGAAGGGTATTTGTCACTTACTCTGGCCTACTTTCTGGAACCACTTCTATGGGAGATATTCCAAATTATATAAAGTCAACAATTTAAAGTTACTTTACCACAGTGTTAAGGAATGTCTGAATAAACATTTTAAATGGAAAAATAACAGTAATTCATTAAATCCAAATAGACACAAACATAAATATCCCATAAATGCCTCGTGGTATCCCCAGGAGAAGTCCAGTATCCTAAGACCAAGAGTTTTGGACTCAGAAAGATCTGAATTAGGATTCTAGTAAGTATCTTACAAGTACATGGCTTTGAGCAAGTCACTTAGACTCTTTGAGCCTGTTTTCCTCAATCATAAAAAGGAGATAACTATGTCAATCTCACATATTTAAGATTTAAATAATATATACAGCACATATACAGTGCCCAGACACCATCAATTTATATTACTGAACACAGAACCCTCTGAAAAATATAATGGTCCCTGATAGGGAAGGGAGTAAGTGATACTTGGAGTGATTTGGTCTGGGGGAAAGATATACAAGAGAATTGTTTAATGAGGTTGTAGCTGTATGGGGATATCCAGATCAAAAAAAAAAAAGTATCAAACTGTTCTGTCTCTGCTCTCAATGAATAAGCCACAGAGAGATCACCGAAAGAAAAGGGACTCAATCGTAGTGCTGAGAACTGACTAATGGCTCCTACGAATAGACACCAAAGGATCTGTACAACAGTCAGTGATTCACGTGGCTGATTGAACAGTTTGATCTAAGGCAAAGAAGATGGAATTTTGGCCAAATCAAAAGGGAGTGGGGGAGAATCCCATGTCTCCAGGAACCTAAAAGACTAAGTTTGGGAATAGTGGTAGACAAAGAAATGCCACTGTCATTAATCTATTGAGCACATACTATAAGGCCAAGCACTATACTTGGAATTTTATATTAATATATAGAATTCTGATCCTTACAACACTGCGATGTAAGGATTATCCCATTTTTTCAATGGAGAAATCTAAGACTCAGGTATCAGAGTCAAAAGTCACATAGTTATAGGACCAAGAAAGCAACTCATAACTATCTGACTCTAAAACCCAGTTCTTTATACAAGACCACTGATGGTACATAAAGCTGAACTATAAGTTATCTTACCTGAGGTTTATTATCCGTACTTCCTAAGGAAACCCACCTGATTCAGAGAGGCTGAATGATCTGCCCAAGGCCAGTCAGCTATTAAGTGGAGGGCACTAAGGACTCGATCAAGCTCTTCAGATACTGAGTCCCAAAATCCTGTCACCTTACCACCATGCTCCCAAAAATCAAACCCCAGAGAAACTGCCTTCAGAATGGAAGTAAGAGTTAGAACCTAGAAGGAATGGACTTTTCTGTACTTAAGAGTAATGTCCAAGGCTCAAAACATGTACATAAAATGTTTCTATTTTGTGATAAAGTTTAAATACACACATGTATGCCCACATGCATAGGTGGTACATCAGGCATATGTGGTACATCAGGCATAAAAAGACCTCTATTTACCTCATAGGAAAAGAATCTCAGATAGTTAGGGCCTTAATAATTTTTTTGTTTTTTTATATTGGGCAGAGAAGTACGAGAAGAGGGAGTTTACTAAATTTTAATAAAGTTGTTTCAATAAAGCTAATTTGAAGAGAACTGTCATTTTTCAGTGCATTATTTTGGCATCTAAGATCCTCAAATCTGAATGGTCTTATAGAGAGCATTTTCTATAGCTCAGGAGGGAGTTTCATCTATTTCCAGATCATTGATATACAATGAATAGAATATGACAAAGATGATGGCATGCCACCCCCATGATGATATTATATAAGACTTTTATCTTAGCAGACTGAATGACAATCTCCTGCTGGCCTTGAAGAAGCTAACTATCTTTAAACTGCCTATAGAAAGGGCCACATGGAAGGGAATTACAGGCATCATGCTGGACCCGAGGGTGGCCTCCACCCAATAGCCATTAAGAAGCCAATCCCTCAGTCACACAGCTGCAATGAAATACATTCTGCCAACAACCTGAATGAGCTGGAAAGCAGATTCTACCCAGTCAAGCCTCTAGATAAAAACACAGTGCAGCCTGCACCTTGACTGCAGCCTTGTGAGACCCTGAGCACAGGACCCTAGCTAAACTTTGCCTGGACTCCTGACCCACAGAAACTGTGAGACAATAACTATGCGCTATTTTAAGCCACTAAGTTTGTAGTAACTTGTTATTCATCAATAGAAAACTAATACAGATAAAAAACTTGAAAATGCTCACACAGGATTTAAAAAAAAAAAGTTGAGTAAAAGACAAGTAAAATAAGAAAATGGGTTCTGACATCAGCTCTGCCTGTGTGTGTCAAGTCTCTTTTTTTTTAATTTTCTTCCTCTCCCTTATTGATATCACCTCCTGATGACACTAAGGAACAAGGACTTACCTCTGTGTTTTAGTAGGACTAAATCAACAAAAGACCAAAGTGGTTTTGGTCAGTGGCTGAATTCAATCTATGACAGGATTGCCATGCTACTGAACATGGCGGAAAAAGGTGTAGTAAAATCTCCTCCCTCTTCTTGAAAAGGCAAGGAGTGATGAGGACAGTTAAGGAGGGAGTTACAGTACAGTGATAAAAATGTCAAGGGAATAGGAAACTCAGTTAAAGAATTACAGTGCCCCCAAAAATAAATAAAGCTTTGTTCCTAGCTTTACTTGAAACTTTCCTGTGAAACTCCACGAAGTTAAAATAAACAATAATTTGGCCAAACCATGAGTAATTGAAAATTCCTTATGATCAGCAACCAACATCAGCCTTCTTGTCTTCTTCAATAACTGTGTAACTCTTTAAATATTATTTTCTATTTGAAAATATTCAATCGTTACTTATGAATAAATTGTCTGATACATTAAAGTCACTCACTGCAGTCATCATTCCAACTGTGACAGAAATCCCTTCTCCACGCATTGTGCTAAAAACTTTCTATGGATTATCTCATTTCACTCTATACCAACCCTGAGAGGAAGATACTGTTAATGTATCTTCTTTATACCTGAGGAAACTGGGGCTTAAAGATATTCAGTCACCTGCCCAAAGTCACATCTCTAGTAAGCGGCAGTCAGGATTCACACCCAAGGTAGCTGGCTGACTCCAGAGATTTGCTGTGTGCCTTGCTACTGGCCTTCAAGACATGGCTCATCACAGGCAGGGAGCATGTGAGACCTCATCAGTCAGGAAAACACTTGTGCTTCCTGCTGCAGATTTCTCAAACATAGATCATTCTTCTCCACATTCCAATTAACAAGTTTGTCTTCTTGACAAAAGATGGCTCGGACCTGCAGTGGATTCTCAATCCAGATGGCACTTTCACAGGCTTGGGCCAAAACCAGGCCATCCTGTAGCAGTGATGGATAAAGGCGAGGTCTAAATTAGCTTTTTATGTTAATGTATTAATAGATTAATCTTCTCTTGGTAGTGGAGTCGGACTATTCTCACCATTCCTACTAAAATAGATGATGGGATGTTATGTATATCATTCTTCAATAAGAATTTTTTAAGAAAATAGATAAAAGGGTAATTGAGGCCAAGGGAGCAATGATCTGTACATCCTGAAAGGGAGCACCACCCAGAAAGGCGATTCTACTTTAGATTTTAGAGCCACTGCTGATGCAAAGTTTTCCTACCTCACATCTGAATCCTTCAGCTGGTCATGCAGAATGTACTCATCTCTCAATCTGTCTGCACAGATCAGAGGAAAAGGGAGGGGCAGGGGGATGAAAAGACAGAAACTACTATTACTGAGCACTTACTTTGTGCCACATATAGAGCTAAGCATACCTGATCTCATTTAATCCTCCCAATAATTCTATGAGATTATTGTGCATGTTACACAGACGAGAAAACTGAGGCTTGGAGGGGTTGAGTAACTTGTGTAAAGATGTTCATTTAGAGAATTAGAATTCAAACCCACATCTGGCTGCCTCCTATATCCATCCTCTTTCACTGTGTAGTGCTCTCTTCGTCAGTAACCACACCTGGGTTGGGAGCGTGTATCAGCAGAGATATATATTTGAACTTTAAAGGAGATACTTGGTTCTTTCATCAAAGCAAGACCAAGGCAAAGGGGCTGAAACGATTAAAAAAATTTAGAACTAAATAGGACATTAGAGACTAAGTCCATCTTACTTATCTGATAAATAAGGAACCCTATGCTTGAGGAAGAGGATCCTTTGAGCCAAGGAACCGAATGGTTTGCTTGAGATCACACAGCTAATAAATGGCTGAGCCCGGACTAATGCGGAAAGTTCCAGACTAAGACTATTCCCTTCGTTTTTCCTCTTAGCAGATTGCAGTACCATTGTTTCCTCCGCGTTTTATGAAAAACCATGTTTATTTCCTGCTCTACCATTGTTTTGTTGCTACTAGGCACTAGCTGTTAAATAACAAACAAGTGACAAAATGGTAGGTTCTTTTCTCCAAGATTATGAGAGCTATAAAACATCGATTTGTAATGTACTCAAAAGCATTGGACATAAAACGAATAAATATCTATTTGCCTAGGATAAATATAATGATAGAATAAAAAACATTCAAAAGTCGACTCCACTTCTGCAGAAAATTTACAGCTTCGGGGCAACTCACAGCTGCCTTTTCTAAGTCTTTCAGAGTCCTAGAGGGTAAGCAGTAGAAGCTGCAGGCGACAGTCAAGCACAACTCATTCATTCGTTTATCGAACATTTGTATAGGGTCTAGTGTGTGGCTGACATTTTTAAAAGGAAGGCAGGGACCAGAAAGACGTGGTCCCTGTCCTAGTACTGGAGGGGCTGACTGATTCTCGGAGGTAAAGAGCCCCGCAGTCGGTAGCGGTAAACCTAAGCTCCAAATCCAGATCCTCTGGGTCCTGCCCTCTGGTCCCTACCCAGTACTCCGGCACTGCGGCAGCGATCTCTGGCTAGGATGCTCCACAGAGATCTTTCTCCAGGTGGGTGGAGACACCCAGCCCAGGGAGCTGGAGACGTGCCCCACAGGCGACACGGACAGCCCCAGAACAACCCCAAACTAACTCAGAGCCCCACACGACCCTCTCAACACCTCCCCCCAAGCCGTTCGCCTCGAAGCCCCCACACCCTGCGGTTACCTCAGGGGTCTCGCGTGGTCCAGACCGCACACCCAAGACCCCAGAGGCAGCTTCAACTCTCAGGGGTAGGAGGAGGCCCAAACAGCCCGCGGGGAGAAGAGCAAAAACTGTGGGAACAAGACGGACTCTAGGACCTGGAGGGTGGGGAGGACACATAGCAAAGAGGGACTGGAGGTGACCAGTCCCTGGGAGGTGAAGTTTACAACTGCCACTTCCGGAGGAGAAAGACTACTTTCCCCTCAGACCTGCCCAGACTTTCGCTAGCCTCCGCTACCCCTCCCCGGCCCCAGCCCGGCCCGCCCCTTTCCTCCTGCCTCCGCAGCCCTCAGCCCGCTGCTCCAGGATACGTACTCGGAGAACGCCGGCTCGGATTGGAAGAGCCCGCGCGCCACGCTGCGCGCCTTCGCCGGATGGAGAACAGGCGCATGCGCCGTTGCTGGGGGCGCGCTCGCACCCGCGCGCGTTCCCGCGATAGGTGCTCTCCCTCCCCGCGGGAGAGTGCGCCTGCCCCACGCTCCAATGGGGTGTTCTCAGCGTGGGGTCCGCAGGTCACTGTCTCAGAACTGCCAGAGCCGACTGGAAATTAAGATTTCCAGCTTGTTTCTAGCCCCTTTTCCCTGCCTACTGAATAAAAATCTAAGAGATCGGATCCCAGATCCTGCATTTTTAAACTAGCTCCCTTGCTGATCCTTCGGGCCAGAGCAGCCCCTCGGAAAGCGTGGGCTGGCGCCAGGGCTTGGAGTGAAATTCCCTGGGCTCGGGTTCTGGTTTCCCTCTGTCTGGCACAGGGCTTCTTACCCCTCCTCCCATCCCCATTGTATCTCAGTTTGGGGTGGTAAACAGGGTCGGAAGAATGCGGGTCAGTGCACTGATGCTGCTGCAGCGCCTTTCATTGTAATTATTACATAACGAAGTACATCTCTAAAAAGGCCTTGGAGCCTTAGCGTGTGTGTGTTCCATCTCTCCGTCCTCGCTTCTCTCTCTCTCTCTCTCTCTCTCTCTCACACACACACACACACACACACACACACGCCTTCTTGTTGATAATTTATACTTTGGTTTCTCACGGTAGCTGCTTCACAATCTGCTGCGGCTTCAGGGAGATAGGAAAACCAAATCCTCTTTTGTTCCTTGGCCTTTGAAAGCCTATTCCTCAAAGAACAATGCAGATTGGCGGGATTTTGATTAAGGATTTTATCTTCACCACCACCACCTCCTCTCTGCAAAAAGGTGTTTAATATAAAATGAGCCTTTTAAGCTAAACTCCTCCTGCGTTGATTGTAATCAACCTGAAACCAGGTGTAGGAGCCGTCTTTCCCCATCTCTCCCTCCAGAGAGCCAACGGTCATAAATGCAAATGTGAATTGAGATTAAAACCTCCTTGATTCTTGTAGCACTGAAACCTTAATTGGTTTGAGTTTAGTCATTTAGATTAAAAAAGGAGGCCCGCCCCTGCTTCTTTATACTATAGCCAGAAAGAGGATAATTGCTCCAAAAGAAGAGCTTAAGGAAAGGAAAAAATAGCCCACTCTAACATTTAGAAATGAAATGGAAAATTACAACAGACTATTGAGATTGGAGCTTTTTTATTTTAAAAGCTTTAAATAATATTTTTAAATTTTCTTATTTATGTTTTAACAAAATCACAAAAGTGAATATTGTATAGCAAGAATGAAGGCCAAGTGTATGATATTGTACATTTATTTAAATGAAAAATGGGTGCAATGTGAAGACTGGCAATCTTCATTTATTTATTCATTCAGCATTTATAGAGTACAGTCTATGTACCCAACATGGAGCTAGGTGATAGAAATACAAAGTATATAATACAAGCACAGTGGGGATCAGAGAAGGGAAATGTTAATATCAACCCTGAGCACCCAAAAAGGATTCATAGAGAAGAAGTTTGAGTTTACCCTGAGAAAATAGTTAGATTTACCAAGCTAACAAGGAATTGGAAAGAAGACATGGAAGCTGCAAACCACCAGCACAAGAAACAGCAAGAGGCATTAAAAAAACAAGAGTGAAGAAGCCGTGTGTGGAGGAAAGAAAGTGAGAGGTGAGGCTGGAGAAATTTGCAGAAACCAGATCACATAGAAGCTAGCTCATGCTTAGGAGTGTATCAAGCACCAAAGCTAATGAAGGGGTTTAAGAAGAAAAATTATAATAATTGCACAATAAATCAGACCATTCCAAAACACTTGGAGATTTTCCATGTTTCTCTGGTGGTTACAAAGTCAATTCTCCGTTGTCTTTTGTTAGCCTGACATGCTATACTACTACTTAAGAAAAGCTATAGAGATGCTCTCCAACCCACCTCCTTTTTGGCCTCAACATCACTTCATTCCTCTCTTCTCTCTACCAATTCTCTTGAGATATAATTAGATCCATCTTCACTGCTCTACCAAAACAGCTTTCAAAGTCAGTAGTGACTTCATTGCCAAATCCCAGACCCCTTGACTTTGCTGACACGTTGATCCTCCTTAGATTTCTCTCCAGCATAGTTGAGCTTCTACGCTCCACAGTTTCTCCAACTCTCTGACCTTTTTGCTGCTGCTCAGAGAACCACTATCCCCCTTTTGCCCCTCAACTGATATTTTCTCAGTTTCTGTCCTCAACCTTCACATTGTTTATACCATATAAGCTTCCTCAGTGATGTCATTCATTCCTGTAAGTGTGAACTCTATGTCCCCGATATTCAATTCTTTATGTCCACCTCTGACCTCTCCTGAGCTCTACTTTTGAATTTTTAACTCCTTTTTCAACAGTGTCACTTTAATGTCAGGAAATACTGAATTCAGTATGTCTAAAGCTTTATTATCTGTCTCAGCTTCTCTTGGGAGCCCCCCAAACTACTCCTCTACTGGTTTATAAAACTTCTAACCTCCTAAACATCCAGGCAAGAAAAACTCTAAGAATCTTTCTTTCCATCTGTCTCTCTCTCAAGCTCTCAAACCAAGGAATTCTCAACGAATTAATCCAAGATTCCTACTTTTTCTCTAAGCCTCCTGTCTTCTTTCTGTGCCTACGACGAAGCAGCTTCATTGGTGTTTCCTTACTGCTTCCTGTCCAGACACTGGCAATCAGACCTTCCTTGTCGCCTGATGCAAGTCACTCACCTTCCCCTTCTGTGTAAATTCTCAACATTTTTAGAAGTTGACAATTAACATCTAGGGCATTTTTAAACTGTCAAATACAAGAGGAAAGGATCAAAAAATAGAAAAAATCAAAAGCAGCCCTAGGGGTGCATGTATATCTTTATGACACTAGGGGAGTATAATAAACTGTATGTATGTGAGCCTCAGGGTTCTTTAAGTACCAGATGAGCCCCATCCTTTTGGCCCTTCCATAACCTCCCCTAGAAAGTTCAAACACCAGGTGCTTAATTATTATGTTGTTTTGGTGTCAATTCTTAGAACTGAAAGGCCTTTCCGTAATTGCTGCTCTCAGTGACTCTGGTACTTTTTCATCCTTCTGTATGCTACAACAGAAATGATCTTTCTAAAGCATAACTCTGATTATGTTACTGTCTTAATTCTTTTAGTGCCAAATTGCTTACTGAATAAAACCTACTTTTTCCCTGTCAATCAAGGGCCCCTAATCTTCTCCCCACCTGCCTTTCTATCCTTGCTTTCTCCTATCTCACAATAAATCTTCCTCTCATTCTTACATTAGCAATACAAAACAAAATATTTGGCAATAAGTGTAATAAGAGATAGGCATGGACTTATAATAAAAGTTTTAAGATAGACCAGGTTTGGTGGCTCACGTCTGTAATCCTAGCACTCTGGGATGCTGAGGCAGGAGGATCACTGGAGGTCAGGAGTTTGAGACCAGCATCTACCCAAAGAACAGAAAATAGAAAAAAATAGAAAAAAAATTAGCTGGGGGAAAAAAAAAGTTTTAAGATATATAGGTTAATATAAAAACTTTAAATCCAGATAACATTATTAAATATATTATATGTGCCAAGCACTATGCAAAGTGGTTTCACATTTGCTATAGTTCGAATGTAATGTGCCCCCCAAAAAGCTTATGTTGGAAACTTAATTGCCAATGTAACAGTGTTAGTAAGTGGGGCCTAAATCAAAGAAATTAGGACATAAGGGCTCTGCCCTTATGAAAAGATTAATATTGCTATCTCAGGAGTGGATTTGTTATCATGGGAGCAGACTCTTTACAAAACAGACAAGTTCAGCCGCCTCCACTATCTTTCTCACCCTGTCTTTACCCTTCTACCATTGGATTATGCCGCAAGAAAGTCCTTGCCAGAGGTAGTCCCTCAATCTTGGACTTCTCAACCTCTAGAAGCATAAGACAATAAGTTTGTGTTCATTATAAATTACCCAGTCTCAGGGATTCTTTTCTAGCAGCACAAAATGGATTCAGACAACATTTATTCTAATATTTTCAAAAATTCAAATATCTTTATCATTTGTCCTGACAATACATGGTCACTTAAAAAACTGGGGCAATTACAGGAGAGTAAAAGTCTCCCTAAATTCCCCAAATATAGAAACAAACAATAAGGAAACAAACAACCCAATTTTTAAAAAATAGATCAAAGACCTTAACAGATACCTCACCAAAGAAGACATATATTAATAGACGGCACGAAGCATATGAAAAAGTGCTCCACATCATATGTCATCAGGGAAATGCAAATTAAAACAACGAGATACACCTATCTCACACCTCTTAAACCTACACACCTATTAGAATGGCCAATATTCAGAACACTGACAACACCAAATGCTGGGGAGGATAAGGAGTAACAGGAACTCTCATTCGGTGCTCATGGAAATGCAAAATGGTATAGCCACTTTGGAAAACGGTTTGGCAATAACTTACAAAACTAAACATACGATCGAGAAATCATGATCCTTGGTATTTACCTAAAGAAGTTGAAAATTTATGTTTGCACAAAAACCTGCACATAGATGTTTATAGCACCTTTATTCATGATGGACAAAACTTGGCAGTAACTAAGCTGTCCTTTAGTAGGTGAACAGATAAACTGTGGTAGGTCTAGACAATGGAATATTATTCAGCACTAAAAAGAAATGAGCCATCAAGTCAGGAAAAGATATTGAAGAAACTTAAGTGCTTATTATAATATTAAGTGAAACAAAAAGTCTAAAATGGCTATACATTATATGATTCCAAGTACAGGCATATCTCATTTTATTGTGCTTTGCTTTATTTCACTTTGCGGATATTGCATTTTTTACAAATTAAAGGTTTGTGGCAACCCAACATACAGCAAGTCTATCAGCACCATTTTTCCAACAACGTGTGTTCACTTTGTGTCTCTGTGTCACATTTTAGTAATCCTAAGAATATTTCAAACTTTTCCATTATCATTATATCTATTATGGTGATCTTTGGTGGTACTACTGGGTATTTTTTTTTTCAGCATATTATGGGGGTACAAATGTTTAGGTTACGTATATTGCCTTTGCCCCACCAGAGTCAGTCCATGCCCAAGATGGTGCACACCGCAGCCATTAGGTGTGAATATACCCATCTCCTCCTCCCCCCTCCCACCTGCCTGACACCCAATGAATGTTACTACTGTATGTGCACATAAGTGTTGATCAGTTAATACCAATTTGATGGTGAGTATATGTGGTGCTTGTTTTTCCATTCTTGTGATACTTCACCTAGTAGAATGGGCTCCAGCTCTATCCAGGATAATATAAGAGGTGCTAGATCACCATTATTTTTACTGGCTGAGTGGAAAGCCATGGTATACATATACCACATTTTATTAATCCACTCACGTATTGATGGGCACTTGGGTTGTTTCCACATCTTTCCAATTGTGAATTGTGCTGCTATAAACATTCTAGCATAGATGTCTTTTTTATAGAATGTCTTTTTTTCCTTTGGGTAGATGCCCAGTAATGGGATTGCCACCCAGGCAGGACCTCGAGCCAGTGGAGCTCCCCCAACTGTGATGGGAGCTGGGAGGTTCTCTACCCACAATCATGCCCTGAGCTGGGAGCATAGCCTTCCTGTGGTGGGAGGGTTGCCCCTTGAGCATGCTGCAGCTAGGACCCACTCTGATCTGCCCCTGAAGGCACACACACCTCAGTAGATAAGTTCACAAATATCCATTCTGTGCCCCTAGGCAATGCGATCCAGACCTGGATGTATGGAATCTGTTCCCCAGGTCCCAGAGATCAATCCTGACCCTGCCAAGGAGAAGAATGCTGGTCTCAAGTCACCCACAGGGTCCCCAAGCTGGATCAATGTCTCTCCGCCTCAGGATTTGCCCCGCTCCGCAGGAGTCACCAGGCAAGCAGCACCTGGGAGGGCCGGCAGGTAGGGAGCTCACAGTTCGAGTACCCCTCAGTCTGCTGCAGGACCCCAAAAGGAAAGGTCCTGTTCTCTGCAGATGCCTCCAGGTGGTGGCTAAATTGTCTCTCTCGGCAGCCTCTGGGAGGGGACAAGAAGGGTAGAGAAAGGGAAGAATGAAGCAATATGGAGCCTGCCAATTGGCTCAGGTCTGTGAGGTGAGAGGTGCCCTGAGGGAGCTGGGAGCCTGGTGCCCTGTCTGCAAGTGGCTGTGAGGAGGATGCTCTGTGGCCGGCTTGTGCTCTGGCGCGCAGGCTTCGGAAATTGGAAGAAAAGGTGAGTGGCAGCAGTCATGTGAGACACGCTGTTTATTGCCGCGGGGAAACAGCAGCCGCGAAAAGCATGACCTAGAACATGGCGAGTGCTTATATATGGCCCTGAACAATAGTGGCAACATGCCATTGGAAAGCACGATCACATGGGTTCACATAGGAGATAACACCTTGATTACATGAGTGTGCTGACTCACGCCTCCCCGGAAGTCCAGCTAACCAGGGGGGCTGGGCCGGAAAAAAGCACTGCGGCAGTCATCTTAGTTTGGTCTAAGAAACCTGTTGCCTATACAAACGCAGTTGCCCTCACAGTGGCTCACCGCTCACTGGTGGCAGCCATCTCTGGGCGGGTGTTAGCAGGTCTCTCCAGCAGCTCAGGAGCTTGGAGAGGCCAGTCTCCAAGCCTCTTGGGGTTTAGACCCTGCCGATGCCGTTCTCCTTTCAGTTCTGCTCCGCAACTTCTTCCCATGGAGTCTCCTGTAGTTTCAGGCACCCTTCCTTCTGACCCTCATCTGATCTATGTTTGTCTGCCTGTTTGTTTTTTTCACTTTCATCTAAAATCTATCTTTCTTGCAGAGACACTCTGGCTGACGGTTTTTCTCGTCCGCCATCTTGCCTCACCTTCCTCATAAATCCGGATGGTGCTATTGTAATTGTTTTGGGGCACCATGAACAACATCCATGTAAGATGTCAAACTTAATCCATAAATATTGTGTGTGTTGTGATTACTCCAACAACCTGCTGCTCCCCTGCCTCTCTCTCTCCTCACAGGCCTACCCATTCCATGAGACACAACAATATTGAAATTAGGCCAATTAATAACCTACAGTGGCTTCTAACTGTTCAAGTGAAAGGAAGAGTTGCGCCTCTCTCACTTTAAATCAAAAGCAATCAATCATTAAGTTTAGTGAGAAAGGCATGTCAAAAGCTGAAATAGGCAAAAGGTAGGCCTTTTGTGCCAGTTAGCCAAGTTGTGAATGCAAAGGAAAAGTTCTTGAAGGAAATTAAAAATGCTACTCCAGTGAACACACTAATGATAAGAAAGCAAAACAGGGCCGGGTGCGGTGGCTCACGCCTGTAATCCTAGCACTCTGGGAGGCCGAGGTGGGCGGATCGTTCTGAGCTCAGGAGTTCAAGACCAGCCTGAGCAAGAGCGAGAC
>RJWJ010032252.1:0-18705 GCA_004363605.1 Indri indri
GTGTGTCATGGGCAGACCAGGGATTGGACCCCTGCCCACCCCCGCTTCCTGCCTGTCAGCTTGTTCCCGGCACCCAGGACTCCAGCTGGGCTTGTGGGCTGGGCACAGGAGGTACCAACGGCTTCCGGCCTCTCCCCTGAACCCCAGGAGGGGGCCGAGGTGAGGGGGCGGGCCGGCCACAGGTCCCAGCGTGCCTTGCATTGAGATCTGCGTTCCCACAGAAGCTTCTCGGTTTTAGAGATCGGTTTCGTTGGGGGCTTTTATGAGGCAGAGCCCCGAGGTCCCACTGGGCTCCTGGAACCCCGTGAGAGTGTAGCCTCTGGAGCCCTTCTGGGAAATCGGCTGAGCTGCCCCAGAGCCGTGGGAACAGCCCCCTGTGGGTCCCCTGTCCTCCCTGGGCAGCCTTCTGAGTCAGAGGAGAACCAATGTGGAACAGCTTGGGGTGGAAGGAAGGCAGCTTCTCCATCCTGGCCCGCTCTCTTATTTATTAACGCCCACCAAAGAGTGTCCGCTGCAAAATGAGCACTAAATCAATCACCGTGAAGGCAGAATTACTTAACCAGTGACACCGACTTAATCAGCTGGCCTCTGTCATTGTTTACCCCAGAGCAGGCACGATACATTCACAAAGGTCCCAGGGCGGTAAGGTTAAAAGATACACAGGTGTCACCTGCATGAGTTCCCTACTCAACAAATCTGATTTCGTTACAGCTATTGCTAAACATCCACCTTGCCTGACCCAAAGACCATCACTAAGTCCGGACATGGCATCGTACCGGAAGGAAATAAATCAGTTTACTTGGTGGCATGTAGATTACATTAGACTCCTTTATACCCTGAAAAAGCCAACCGACGGTTGATTTTTAATGGAAATAATATATACATATCTCAGGAATATGTTTGCCTTTTATGCACCACCATTTAAGAGCTTAAAAACCATTGGATCCACTGACACAGGAGGTCAGGGAAGGAGGGGTGCAGAAGCCAGAGAGATGGACCTAGAGAAATAGTTTCCAAACTTTTGCTTGCATATCTCCCGTGATGGGCAGCTCATTACTGCTCAAGACAACCTATGCTGGGTGAGTGAGCCAGAATTCTTAGAAGATTCTTTCAGATGCTGTCTCAAACCTGTACCTCCACTGCCCCCCTCCCCTCCCTGTGGCTCAGCCTTCTGGGACCACACAGAGCACACCCTGTCCTTCAAATATTTCACACACTCTGTATTATTTGTGTGCCTGTTCTGGAGATCTGTGCACACAGGGGACAGACCCAGAGTGATGGTGGAATCCTACTGGGTCCTGGGAACCTACAGGAAGCTCCTGGTCTACCTGGTAGGAGGCAAGCTGGTGGCCTTCCTGTAGGAGGTAACATCTAATGTGGGGGTGAGGGGATAATATCCTTTTAGGAGTGGAGGAAGGTCTAAGTGGCTGGAGTGGTGTGTTTGCAGAGGGATATGGGGGCTGTTGAGGCCAGAATAAAGAATGGAGGGAAACTCGGAGCGGGCACGCAGGCAGGAGGGAAGCAATACCCTCCTACGACTTCGTTTCATGTTACTTATTTGTGTTTCCAGGAAGCAATTTATACCCCCACCTTCTAAGTACACAAGTGCCCATCTTACCGCATCCTCGCCAGCACTGGGCTTTATTATTTAAAAAAAAATCTTTGCCCATTTCAGAGGGAAAAATGGGTATCTCGTGTCAACGAAAACAAACGAGCATTTCTTTTGAAAATGACAAGAGTAAACAATTTCTCCAGATGGGCCTCGGCCTCGCAAATGCCACCTCTTGCCCGCAAGTGCTAAAAAGGCTTACGCTCACTGGAGAGTTTGTGGTCACTTCTAACTCCACTCTTAGAGCAAATGGAAAGCTTGTGGGCTGCCCTCTGGCCACATGGGTGGGGAATTTGAGAGGCAGCTTACGCTCCTTTCCTTTGATTTATTAATACCTTTTTTTCCCCTCCTCACTTTTTTTTTGTCCTTTCAAAGTTTTAAATTTCTCTTTCCTGTGTTGGCGACTGGGTTCCCAAGTAACTGTTGCTTTGTCTTCACCTGCGGTATCTTTGGGATCAAAGCAGAGGGTTGGCAAGCCCCAGGGAGACCACACTGAGATGCTGGGTGTCTTAGACACACACCTTATCATTTAATTCTAAAAAAAAAGTCTGCATGTGATGGTATTCTCCAACCCATTTTATAGGTGAGGAGCTGAGGTTCAGAGAAGCTAAGTCACCAACTTGGCATCCCAAGGCCAGTGTTGGTTGTTTCTCTTAGATTCACTCAATCAACTCCTTTTCTGACATTAAGATTTTTTTTTTCTTTGAGACAGAGTCTCACTCTGTCACCCGGGCTAGAGTGCCGTGGCATCATCATAGCTCACAGCAGCCTCAAACTTCTGGGCTCAAGCGATCCTCCTGCCTCAGCCCCCCGAGTAGCTGGGACTACAGGTGAGCACCACCATGCCTGGCTAATTTTTTCTACTTTTAGTAGAGACGGGGTCTCACTCTTGCTCAGGCTGGTCTCGAACTCCTGAGCTCAAGCAATCCTCCTGCCTCACCCTCCCAGAGTGCTGGAATTACAGGTGTGAGCCACTGTGCCTGACCTGACATTAAGATTTAATTCAATTCTAATTTGGGAGGAGACTGGCCATTTCTCTGTACCCATTGTCCCACACTGCCTGGCCAGGGGGTGGAAGGAAGCCCCATTCCTCGTTAGGGAGGGGCCGTGGAGTCCAGCTCAGCAGACACCTTACGATGCAGGGAAAGAAAACAGGAAAGAGGGAGAGGAAACCACAGAAAACCCTTAGAGGGCTGCAAGTGGCCCCAGGGCTGAGCTCCTGAGCTAGATCTTTGTTCTGGGCTGCTTGACGCTGGGCTCCAGGTCCTAGTTCCGTCTCTACCACCTAAATCCCATGTGAGCTTGGTAAGTCCTTTACCAGGGCTGGGTCTCAATTTTTCCTTCTGTAGTCAGCCCATCTCTTGAGTTTTCTAGCAACTATAGTCAGCCCTCAGTACCTGCAGGGGATTGTGGGACCTCCCTTGGATACCAAAATCCAGGCATGCTCAAATCCCTGGTAGAAAATGGTAGAGTATTTCCATATAACCTGTGCATGTTTGCTGATATACTTAAATCATCTCTGGATTACTTATGATATTGTTATACTGTATTTTTTTTTTAAATAAAAGAAACAGAGTCTTGCTCTGTTGCCCAGGCTGGAGTGCAGTGGCATCATCATAGCTCACTTCAGCCTCCAACTCCAGGACTCAAGTGATCCTCCTGCCTCAGCCTCCCCAGTAGCTGGGACTACAGGTTCATGCCACCACACCTGGCTAATTTTTCCATTTTTAGCAGAGATGGGGTCTCGCTCTTGCTCAGGCTGGTCTCAAACTCCTGGCCTCAAGTGATCCTCCCGCTTCTGCCTCCTAAAGTGCTGGGACTACAGGCGTGAGTCATCGCGCCCAGCCAGCCATCTTGAATGGAAGTCTAATTTCATCATCTGTGAATGGATACAGTTGTGTTGGGTGATCTCTGAAGGTTCTCACAGATATTTTCAACACGGATAACACAGGGTTTGGCAGCAAAACTCTAGTGGGAGAGGATTCTAACAATAATAATAACAAATTAAAAATAGCCAAGTGGGTCATTTACTATTAGTAGGTACAGTCCTTAGCACATATAACCACCCTTGTTCCTCCCATAACCCATGAGGTAGGTACTATTATTCTCATTTTATAGGTGAGGTATTGGAAGCTCACAGAGGTGACCTGATTTGCCCAAGCAAATGCAGCCAGGAAGGAGAATTTGAACCTGGTAAAAGCAGGAGCCCTTAACACATCGACTGCCATGCCAGAAAAAAAAATTTTTTTCCTTGGAGACACAGTGTTTTATCATGAAAATAGAATAAAAACTTCAAAAACAAAACAACCCTTTCTAATTTAATGAAAACTTTTTAAATTTTTTTATTGTTTTCTGTGTGTGAGTTATATGCAACTTGAAAAATAGTTCTCACGACTCCCAAGGTGAAGATACGCGTGAGTTTCATATGCTTCACAAGGCCCCGGGCTCAAAAGTAGCGTGAGTTAAATACAACTCACGTGGCAGTTAATGTGTTAACCTTGCCCATTCCGTCACATCTCGACAAAGTGGGTGCTAATCTCAGTCTTGCCCTGTTGTTGGCTGTGTGGTTTTTGGACTCCTTTTTTTTTCCTGCGGAGATGAACCTCTATCCTTCTGAGGTGATACCCGAACTCAAAACTGTGTCCTCAGTGACAGAAGTGGAAATTTCTGGAAGTTTAACCTGGTGTGTTAGAAAAGGTTTGCACTCCGGAGACTGTTGCACCTGGACTCTGGCTGTACTACCTCAGGCAGAGGTCATGACAGAGGCTGACTTTAGAGGGGGTGAGCTCCCTGTCACACAAGGGAACCAAGCAGAACTTTGATTGCACTGGTAAGCGTGGCTGCGGGGCTGTTGAGGCTGAGATGGAGTTGGCCTGGGCCATCTCCGAGGGAGCCTTTTGTCCCCCTCCGGCCCCTGTCTCACTGCCCTCCATAAGCCCTTTTGCGACCACAGGAAGGCCCAGCCCAGCTCTCGTTGCGTTTTCTCTAAATAAACTCGGGCAGCGGAGCTATCTGCTGCCCTATCTCCCTCTGGGTTCCTGCGGAGGTGTGTGGGGCAGTGGTTAAGGGGCTCAGGCCAAGCCACAGAGAGGAGGGACTCGGGCCACAGTGAGATTCAGCCTTCGACTTCCTCGCTGGCTTGGTGGGAGAGCTCACTGCCCCAGAGCCGCCCCGGCCTGTCCCTCCTTGGTCTACCATCCCACACTTGGCCTTCTTACTTAGGCATCTACTGGCTCCGGCTTGGTGTTTGACGACCCCCAGGCTGTGTCACCTTCCCTTTCCAGCCCAGCTCTGGTCTGGTCATCTCGGGGATTGCCTGCTGGCCCTGTCTTCTCTCCGAGAGCCAAGGTGGTGCATTCCCAACGCTGGCCCCAGGGCCCTGGCACGTGCTTATTGAGGTGTCAAAGAGCTCCGTGAACCCGGACACTGAGCAAAGTTGTGTTCTTAGCCTGGCTGCCAGGAACAAAGCCCAGGGATGGCCACAGGCAAGTGCAAACCCAGGGTGCCCCACCTGGCACCTGCAGACACTTCCTCAGCCCATGTGATGTGGGCAGGTGCGGGGCTGCCTACCACCGCAGCAAGCGGCAGCAGGTGGAGAGGTGGCCCCGATGCCTTTCAGGCCTCAGAGTGGGTGCTGGAATTGGGCGCTGGGGTCTCCCAAGTGGCTAGGATTTCTCAGAGGGGATCCAGGGCACAGGTGTTGGGCACCCTTCAGTGACTAGGTGTTCTCACTGATTTGGGTGACACCCTCACAAGGCTTTTATTATTTTTTATTTTTGGATGGACTCTTGATCTGGTACTCCAGGTGGAGCGCAGTGGCATCATCGTAGCTCACTGCAGCCTCAAACTCCTGGGCTCAAGCGATCCTCCCACCTCAGCCTCCCGAGTAGCTGGAACTACAGGTGCATGCCACCACGCCTGGCTACTTTTTCTGTTTTTAGGAGAGATAGGATCTTGCTGTTGCTCAGGCTGGTCTCGAACTCCTGAGCTCAAGCGATCCTCCCACCTGGGCCTCCCGGAGTGTTAGGATTACAGGCGTGAGCCACCGCACCTGGCCAAGGCTTTTATTTTTCATTGTTCAAGCCCAACCAAGATTTCCAGACATGGAGGTCTCTTGAACACACGATCAGACCACATGGTGTGGCAGAATCGACTCACGCGTTAGGCAGATTTGGGTTCAAATCCCAGCCCTGCCACTGACTTACCGTGTGACTTGGGCAGATAAAAAGACCTTCTCTGGGCCGATTTCCTTCTCTTTCATTATTTGACTCTTACCTTTTCCATGAGACTGGGGGCTTTGTGAAGGCAGCAAGGTAGTTTGATTTTCCTCTTTGGTCCCAGTGTTCACTTTAGGACCTGGCACAGTGTTGTATGAATGAATGAATAAATAGGCACTCCAAGGTGTTTTGTAAAATATAAATATTTTATGGGCAAATATGTTTGAGAACCTCTCAGTCAAAGAAAACTAACATTGTTTTTTTCTTTGCAGGACTTATCAGAGCCTTTAACATACTTCGTGATTTTCCTTGAAGGACTAAGGAATAAGGTATGCAGTGTTTCTCAAATATCTTTGTTGGTTTTTTTTTTTTTTTTTTGGCAGAATACCCTCATCACTGGGGTTCCTGAGAACATACTTTGGGAAATGTGGACTTAGCATCATGGTCAGAGTGATATAATACTTTCCCTTATAGAGGTTACAGTCATGGGTTTTCACAATACAGATGCCAGCCCTCAATGTCCCCTCTTCCTTGAAGTTCTTCTGAATTCTTAGGTGGAATCCTTTCATCTTGCTGCAGTTTTTCTGTCCACTTGTTTGTATCAGAATAATCGAAGGTGCTGACATCACCCTCTGGGTCACAGGGAACCCAGATCTTTGTGTTAGAACATTCAGGAAAACCAATACGGGAAACTTGGCTAAGGCAAAGGAGGGGATACCCCATCCTTGGGACATTCCTGGGACACTGGGCATCCTTTCTGGGCTCCACCCTGGGAGTTGGGAATCTAGTATTATAACTTTGGTTCTCTTCTCTGTCCTAAGGTTAAGAACCTTAACACTCAGGTTCTTCAATACTAGGCACCTGGGAGGTTCTCAGGAATTGCTTTCTTGTTGGTTGGATGAAGGGACCCATGGATGGACACACAGATGAATGAATGGATTTGTGGAAGGATGGCTGACACTTAGGAAGGACATTTGCATGCATAGAAGAATGGGTAGATGGATGGAACCAATGCATGAATCTATGGTTGAAAAGATACCTAGTAAAGGAATAATATTATTTAATAAATGACTCTATCAGTGAATGAATGGACAGTTGGATGGATGGATGGATGGATGGATGGATGGATGAGAGAGTAAGTGGTAGATGTGATGGTTGATTGTACAATTAGATGGGGAGATGGGTGGATGTTCGAGTGGATGGATGGAAAATAAGACGATGGGTGGGTGGATGAATGGATAAATGGATGGATGGTGAGTTGGTTGGGTGGAGGGGTAGAGGGATGGACAAATGGACAGTTGAGTGAGTAGATGGGTGATTGGATGACCTGATGAATGGGTGGGTAGTTGGATGAATGGGTGGGTAGTTGGATGGATGGATGGATAGATGGGTAGATGGATAGATGGATGGATGGATGGGTAGATGGGTGGATGGATGGATGGATGGATGGGTGGATGGGTGGATGGATGGATGGATGGATGGGTGGATGGGTGGATGGATGGATGGATGGATGGATGGGTAGATGGGTGGATGGATGGATGGATGGATGGATGGGTAGATGGGTGGATGGATGGATGGATGGATGGGTGGATGGGTGGATGGATGGATGGATGGATGGATGGGTGGATGGGTGGATGGATGGATGGATGGATGGATGGGTGGATGGGTGGATGGATGGATGGATGGGTAGATGGATGGATGGATGGATGGATGGGTGGGTAGATGTATGTATGTATGTATGTATGTATGCATGGATGGGTAGATGGATGGATGGATAGATGTATGTATGTATGTATGTATGCATGCATGGATGGGTAGGTGCAAAATTCTGGTCATAGATTGTGGGGAACTTGGGATATGATCTGGGCATGGCTCAGGGGAGTAGCAGTTTATTTTCTGACCTCTAGTTGGCCCAGTGTAACTCCATGGACACACATCGTCTCTTTCTAGGTCCAGCCTTCCTTCTCTCTCCCTCTGGGCCTCCAAGAATCTTGACCTGGAGCTCTGATTAAACTGAGCCCTTGGCCTATCTGCTGACCTTCTCAGTGGTAAGGAGAATGCTCCTGGAAGGAGGCCGTGTCCTCCTGAGGATACAGGGCTGAGCCAGCTCTCTGGGGTGACTGGTCTGCTCTTAAGCCTCTCCCAGCCAAGCAGCCACTCCTCACTGGGCATCAAACCATCCCACCAGCTCCGCTTTCTCTTTACTGCTCCCCTGTCTGTCTGCACCCTGGTCTCCCGCCCGATTCCCACTCCACCTGCCCCCTCCATCGGTGGTGGTGGAGACACAGGCTGGATTAGAGGGAAGGGTCATCCACTCCAAGACCTCTCTCCTCTTCCCCAGGTCCCTCAAGCAGCTATGGATGTGGGTCTCTTGGACCTGCCAGATGCATCTCGGGGTCGTAGCAAGACCCTGCGGGGTGCTCGGGGCAGGGGCCCCGCCATGCGTCGGCAGCGGGAGTTCATGCCGGAAGAGAAGAAGGACACGGTTTACTGGGAGAAGCGGCGGAAGAACAATGAGGCGGCCAAGAGATCCCGGGAAAAGCGGCGTCTCAATGATGCGGCCATTGAGGACAGGCTGGCCGCACTGATGGAGGAGAACACCCTGCTCAGGGCTGAGCTGCGGGCGCTCAAGCTTCACTTTGGCCCCCTGCAGCCCACGGGTGGCCCCCGGGCTCTGCCCCTGCAGACTCTGCTATGGGAATCTCCCTGGACTGGGGACCCCCGCCCTGGGGCTGAATCCCTCTCTCTCTTGTCTGCCTCCCACAGCTGCTTCTTAAGGCCATGTTCCCTGGACGCTGGGATTTCAGGATGCCGGAGCTGTCTGCTGGCTCCAAGGTGGAATCGCCTGGCTGCGTCCCCCAGGTGCCCCCAGGACCCTGTATCCCCTGCCCCCCACAGAATTGACATGGCCTTGCAGACTGCCCTGCCAGCTGCCCTCTTCAGCTATCACCTCTTGGATGGGCACGTGGGGCCCAGACCGGAGCTCAGGCCCTGCTGGGGGCTGTGGTCGCCCATGCTCCCTGGATGCCAGGCCTCAGGGCCCTCAGATGTGTTGCTGACACCCACTGCTGACCCCATGGGGCTGCCTCCCGGGGTGACCTGCCCTGTCCCAGGGAACAGTCCTGAGGGTCTGACTCAGCCCTCTCTGCCCCACAAACGGCACGTTAAGTCCCGAGCCTCCGGAAGAGAGGGTGGCCAGGGCACCCCCTGAGGACTTTCCCTGGGCAGGGCCAGGCCTGCAAAGGGGTGGTTGGGGATGAGTGTGGTTTTGTCTGGGGAATGAGGGGCTTGTCAGGGGGGTCCTCTGGCTGGGAGGGTCCACTTTTCAGTTCCAGGCCAGGCCTCTAGGAGGAGGGGACGGGGTCCCACCTTGGATTCTACCATGGCTCGTGTCCTGCCCTAAAATCTATGCTTTGGGTTGTCGCTTTTCCCCTTTCTTCCTTCTTTCCATCTGTCCATCCCATCCATCCATCCATCCATCTGTTCATCTGTTCATCCATCCATCTATTCATCCATCCTCCCTACTATCCATCCATCCATCTTTCCATCCATCCATCCACCTGTTTACCCATCTGTCCATCCATCCACCATCTTTTTATCCACCCATCCATCCATCCATCCACCCTTACTTCTCTCTGTCCATTCATCCATCCACCATCCACCTGTTCACCCATCTGTCCATCCATTCATCATATTTTTTATCCATCGATCAATCCATCCATTCATCCATACTTCCTACCATCCACTCATTCATCCATCCATCCACCCTTCTTCTCTCTGTCCATTTGTCCATCCATCCATCCACCTGTTCACCCATCTGTCCATCCATCCATCCATTCATCATCTTTTTATCCATCCATCCGTCCATCTATCCTTCCATCCATCTATCCATTCTTCCTTCTATCCATCCACCCATCCAACTGTTCACCCATCTATCTGTCCATTCATCCATCCTTCCTTCTATCTAACCATCCATCCTTGCATCCATCCACCTGTTCACCCATCTGTCCACCTATCCTTTCATTGATTCATTTAGTCACTCATTCATGTGCTCATTTGTTTACCATTCATTCATTCTCCCACTCCTTCATTTATTTACAATTCACTTATCCCCTCACCCACCCACTTTGGATGCTCCCTCTGTGCCCAGTTTAGTGACAAGTGTGAAGACACTTTCCTGGCCTTGGGATTCCTGTTCTGAGGGGTGGGGATGGGAGTTTGGGAAGAGACATACCAAGGGCCGTACTGAAGGTGGAGGCAATGTCTTGGGGTGTGTGAATCCTCACTTCTTTGGGTTCCCTCGGGGGTTTCCTTATCACCCAGTTTGGGGATTGGACTTACCCAATCCAGATGACTTCCTCCGTGTCTGAGATCAGGACCTTGAGCTGCTGGAACAGGTTGGCAATGTCTGTGTGTGTGTGTGTGTGTGTGTGTGTGTGTCTGTGTGTCTGTGTGTGTGTGTTTGTCAGTGTCTCTCTCTCCCCAGCTGCCCCCTGCCCCCGAGGACCAGGTACATATCCCCCGAGCTGGGAGGAAGAAATAGCCTCTCTGCAGGGAGGGTCTCCCAGGGACCCTGGACTCCCAGGGCTCATAAAAGCCCACACCCTCCTCAGTTTCTCACCCGGGCCCTCTCTCCCTTTATTATTATTTTTCAGATCATGTCAGAGATTTTATTAGATTCTGGATAAAAGGATCCCAGCTCCAATCGTGGCCAGGCTAGTTCTTGGCCACGCTGTGTTTATCACTGTCACAAACTTGTGCAGGGAGGGGACATGTGGGCTACCTCCCTCTCACTGGT
Organism: Indri indri; assembly: GCA_004363605.1. Classification (NCBI taxonomy): domain Eukaryota; kingdom Metazoa; phylum Chordata; class Mammalia; order Primates; family Indriidae; genus Indri; species Indri indri. The sequence continues at coordinate 10,625 of RJWJ010032252.1, forward strand.
ACAATAGGTGGGCAGTGTCACCAAGAGCCCTGCTCTCACCGGGCCACCCTGGGACTCTGCACATCACAGCCGGGCCCTCCTCTGCCTACTAACCCCTTGGTTCTTATCCAGGGCGAGAACTAGGCAAGGTCAGGCCCCACCTACTGCCCCATCTGTGGCCTTCCAGCGGGAGCAGAGAGCAAAGACCTGGCCAGGCGCCCCCGTTCTGATGGTCACAGCTGCAGCGGTCGGCCCCTTCCCCTCTGAGGATGTGCCCTGCCAGCTCAACTGCAGCCCTTGGGTGTGGGTAGGGCAGGGGCTCAGCGTCCTGCCTTATCCCCTACCTTTGGTCCTGGTTTGGAGACTCACATCTCTCCAGAGTGTCCTAGGGAGGCAAGAAGGAGGCCTGCCTGGAGGGGGAAGCCCCAGCCAGCATCCACAGCTGGGAGGGGGTAGACTGGGGAGGGAGGGTAGGTCCAGGTTGGAAAAGCTCAGAGAAAGATCCATCTAAAGCAAATCAGAACTTCCACATCAGAAGGGGGCCCTAGAGTCTGTTGATGAGTGGTCATCCAGTCTACTTGAATACCACTAGAGATAGAGAACTCACTTCCTCCAAAGTCACCCCGCTATTCCTTCTCTTGAGCCAAAACCCATTTCTTGCAAACTTCCACCTCTGATTCTGTTCTGAATACAGGGGTCCACTCAGACCCCCTGTCCCTCTTCCTTCCCCCTGCTTGGAGATGGCTGGTGTGGTGGCAGTTCCTCCTCTCTGAAGTGGAGACCACCACACTTACCTCAGATGGTTTGAGAAGATTAAGTCTCATTTATTCTGTGCATAGCACTTTGTACAGAGCCTGGTACATAGTAAGCACTCAGCAAATGTTAGCTCCCCTCTCTTTCTTTCGTTTCTAGAAAGCTCTCATGTTTCCATCTCCAGAGTAGTGCTCTCTCTTCAGGGGAAATGCCCACTCATTCTCGAAAATTCATTCCTTTTGCCCTGGCCTGGCTCTTACAATTTTTTTGTTAATGCTATTTATATATGATGGCTTCTGGAATGGAATATGAATCATTTATTCATTCATTAAATATATATATTTTTTGCAACAGATATTTTTGAGCTCCTACTATGTGTCAACCAGGAACTGGGTGAGGGAAAAAGTGATTCAGGAAGAGGAAACTTGCACAAATCTAGAACATTTGCCCAAGTTACGTCAATTATTCTCCTCCTGTGCTGGGCCCTAGGGCCACAGGTGTGGCCTCTGCCCTCCAAGAGCCATTAGAAGACGCTGTTGTAAGAATTCTGGAGCCACTTCCCACCCAGGACATCCATGTGATCCTCCAGTTATGTCTAGTAGATTCATGATTGACGTGGGGACTGAATTTTAGCATGTTGTACAACCGTACGTTACCTTTCCTCTTCAATCCAGCCTTCCAGGCTAGTGAGATCTCTCTGGATATGAATGTGTCAAATTCTTTTCTCACTTCAGGTGTGTCTGGTCCATGTAGAATATACAATAAACGTTGAATGAAAGTTCTTGCCTGCTTTGCTTGGTGACCACCAGAGGCAGACAGGTGAAAATGAGTTGAAGATGCTGATGGGGTCGTGTTTTTCTGTCTCGTCTACAAGGGTTCTCAGACACATCCCGGATGAATACTGAGTTACCTGGATCCCCAATACTCAAATTGGGGGTCCAAGGACCAGCATCGCCTGGGAGCTTATTAGAAGTGCAGACTCTCTTGCTCCTCCCAGCATGGCTGAATCAGAAACTATCTTTTAACAAGATTCCCAGGTGATCCACATGCCCATTAAAAGTTTTAGAAGCATTAATCCAGAGTATGGGTTGGAAGACATTACCTGTATAGGACCAGAGAGTAAATATTTTTGTCTTTGCGGGACAGGTGGCTTCTGGCGTGACTACTCCACTCTGCCGTTGCAGCATGAAAGCAGCCATAGACAATATGTCATGCATGTGTCAGGGGAAGAGAATTTCCTAGGCAGAGAAAACAGGCTGTGCAAAAGCTCCAAGGCAGGACAGTGCCTGGAATGCTGGAGGAACAGTGAGGAGGCCTGTGAGATGGGAGCAGAGTGAGTGAGGGGCAGGGAGGGAGGAGGGGAGGGCAGGAGGTGAAGGGGGCAGGTCGTGCAGGGCCCTGTGGGCCAAGGTGAGGACTTTGGCTTCCTTTCTGAGTGAGATGGGGGTGATGGAGGACTTTCTGAGCGTATTTCTGCCGTAACCATCCTCCCACTCCCATCCTGTGGTGCGTGAGGTTGAGTGAAAATAAATAAACCCACCACAGAAGTGTGAGAGAGAGCCGGCTCGTTGTCTGGGCGTGGGGGTGGAGGGTGACCAACCACAGTGTCTCTGTGACTCATCTCCTCAGGAGTGGCCACGCACTCTCTGCCCTCAGAGCCAGGGTGCTCATCCCGTCTCTGTTTCTGAGCTTTTCTGAGATAGGAGGGGAAGGGCAGGTATAGCTGCTCCACGAGGTGGAATCATGGAAAAAAAAACCCACCAATGTTTCTCTTTTCTTTGTTATAAAGCTGCCTTCCATTAAATAAACATTATTGACGAGCGTGGGAGGGAGGAGCGTCGGGTGTGGGTGGGGGACGCTGGAAGGGTGAAGGGCTGGCTGAAGTGGGAGGGTGGTCAGTGAGGAAGTGGCCAGGAATCGGCGGCCCCTGAGGCGGCGCGTGGTTGGCTCAGGTAAACAGGAAGATAAGTTGGAGATAAAAGCTGGTGACGCTGGGGGGAGTGGCCACAAAAAACCTGGGTGTAGGAAGGAGGTAAAGGCTTAAACTTGCCCTAAAATTATGGTGACTCCCAAGGGTCTGTCCCCCAGGACAAGGGTAGGCAGAGGCTGATTTCCCAGATGTCAGGTTTGGGCCAGTGACTGTGTCAGTGATTTGTCCTGGATTTTTTTTGACCCTCTGAAAAAGGCTTCGTTATTATGTTACCCATTAACAGATGGGGAAACTGAGGCTCAGAGAGGTTACATGTCTTGCCTAATGTCACGTAGTTGGTGATTGGGCTGTTTTTCCCCTTGTTATTACTGCACCAGCATCACTGGCCAACTTTCTGTTCTTTGAAGTCTTTTCCTGCCTAAGGTCTTTGCACTTGCTGTTCCCTGTTCCTGGAATGCTTTTCCCTGATTCTTTAAATGACTCTCTTTTTCCATCTTCAGGTCTCAGCTCCAATGCCACCTCCTCAGAAAGGCCTTCCCCGAATGCCCACTCTAAAATAGCCTGTTATTTGCATTGACCCTACACATAGTAGGTGCTCGATAAATATCTGTTGAACGAGTCAATGAACTGAAAAGGATCAGATGGTCCTCCTAGTGCCAGCTTTGACTGTGGTTAAATCCTGTGTCACCAGGTTTTATGGTCTGTCTCTGCCTGGAGGATGAAGGTGCCATGGGAATGGGGATCCTGTCTGCTGCATTACAGCAAAAGCTCCCCTATTTGGGACAGGACCTGTCATGCAGGGGGTGTGGGATAAACATTGCCAAAATGAACCTGAGATTTGAGAAGGAAGCAGGGGCTGTGTTACGGGGCAGAGGGAGACAAGAAAGAAGGAGGATGTCGCCTAGGTCCTTTATTCATCCCTCATTTATTCATCCATCTATCTATCCATTCATTCATCTATCCTTTTATCCATCCATTCATTTGTTCATCCATCCAGCCATTCATTTATTCATCCATTCATCCATCCATCCATTCATCTATCCCTTTATCCATCCATCCACTCATTTGTTCATCCACCCATCCATTCATTTATTCATTCATTCATCCATCCATTCATTCACTTACTCCGTCACAACTTTCCAGAGGGAATGAAACCTATACCTTGCCTTTCAGAACCTACCCTTTTGAGAAGGAGATGGACAAACGTTCGTGTGAACAAAAAGATGATTGGGATTATGTCAGAGGCTACTGAGGGCTGTGAGCTGATGGCTGGGACATTCAGAGACTGGGCAAGTCAGGAAAGGTCCCGCTGAGGAGGTGACATTGGAACCAAGACCAGAAAACACGAGTAAGGGAAAGACAGCAGTTACAAAAGGATACATGTTGTCTGGTTCTATTTATAGGAAATGCTCAAACCAGGCAAATCCGTAGATACGGTGGATTGGTGGTTATTAGGGCTGGAGGAGAAGGGGAAATGCGAAGTGACTGCTCATGGGGATGGCTTTTCTTTTTTTTGTGACGATTAAAATGTTTTGAAACTGGATAGAGGTTCTGGTTGCACAACATTGTGAATGTACTAAAGACCACACTGGATTGTATACTTTAAAATGCTTCATTTTATGTTACGTGAATTTCATCTTAATTAAAAAAAAAATTCCAGTGAGTCTGCCATGTGCCCAGATGACAGTGGGCATCTGAGAGATCAAAAGGGACAGAGAGATAAGGAAACTGGGTGTAGAGTGTGACAAGGGTGTGGGAGGAGGTGCCCCTCATTGGCCCCTACTTGGGCATGCAGCTGAGGGGCCCCAGCCGGCCCAGCTTTGCGGGTACGCGTGGGTGACCAGGTGTGAAGTGCCTTGACCTGCCTGGGTAGGGATGTGACTCACACACACATACATGCTCTGGCCCATTTGCACACGTGGGACACAGTACATGCATGTACACGTGTGTGCTCGGATCAGGGTATATAGGTGTGGCTATGACACATATTTATACACATTCATTTGAGACATGTTCATGTACACACGTGTGTGCTCCAGCCTGGGTGTGCAGAGCACCCCCTCAAGTCTCCATATATGGCTCCCCCCATGCCCTGTTGTGGGGCTGAAGCCTCAAGGATGAGGTGCGGGTGAGGGGGGGCCGGAGAGTAGAGTCCCCTCCCCTAAGGCCACCAGTGTGGTCACCCATCGTCTCATCTCTGTCCGATCGCTGCGAAGGCTGTGGGGCAGCCCAGCCTCCCCCCTCTACTGTAAATTCTGAGAAATGCTGTCCTGTGGTTTGGCCTGGCCCCTCCCCACAGGCACCCACGCCCAGCAGGGCTGTCCTGGCCACCATCTTCCTGTCTTGGGGTCTGGTTGTGGGGGAAAGACTAGGAACTCTCATCCCAGCCTCGGTCCCCAGAGAGAGGGGAGAGGGCTCTGCTCCTGACAACTTTGCTTCACCTCTCTGGGCCTTAGTTTCCTCATCTGTAGAATGGGGATGATCAAAGTTCTATGAACTAAAATAAAATCTTAAGGCTTCCCCACCCACTGGCTGACTAAATGGACTCCCTCTTGGCAAAGGGGATATCCTAAAACTGAGTTGCTGGCCTTGAGAAGGGAGGTCAGACATGCCTCATCATGTCCCCTCCCTTCTTGGAGACATCCTTTGTAATTCATTAACAGGCTTAAGGGTATGCAAGTCAAACGTGCAGGTCCTCAATTTACACAATACATATATGGCCTGTAGCTTGTCTCTGATTAACAGACTTCCTTACTCTTTTTTTTTTTGACATTATTAGTCTCCAGTAATCCTTTGAAATTCATACCCACATTGTCTGATCCAAAATTACATTAACTTTATAAGTATTTTACTGCTAGTCGTTTACACATCTTTTTAATTGCAACCTCTCTTTCTCCTTAAGCTTTAAATGTCTTAACTTAAAACATTCCACCCCTTCCAACAAAGCTTCATTTCTTTAACCGATTACAAGTCAAAGAGTCCTTAAACCCACCTATAACCTGTAAGCGCCCCCCCCTTTGAGATGTCCCACCTTTTGGTGCCAAACCCATGTACGCCTTCCATGTATTGATTTATGACTTTACCTGTAACCCCTGTCTCCCTGAAATGTATAAAACCAAACTGTAACCCAGCCACAGAGAGTCCACTAGCTCAAGGCTTCTTGGGTGTGGCTCCAGGTCATGGTCCTTAAATTTGGCTCAGAGTAAATCTCTTTAAATTATTTTACAGAGTTTGGCTTCTTTTCCATTGCCAGTTCCTAACTCAGAGGGCTGTGGGGTGGTTAGAGCAGAGTCCGGCAGTGCCTGTTGCCCGCTGGCTCTACCATTATTCACTCCCCGCATCTTGCTTCTCTCATTCCAGCCTCCGCACCTGTAGCCCCTCTGTCCTTGCACCCAGAAGGCCCTCATCCCTCTCCCACTCTGCAAACCCAGCAATAATGCAACTCCTCGCTCAAATCCTATTTGCTCAGGAAACGGGAGGGTGGTGGGACAAGCCAGATCTGGGAGGCAGGAAACCTGGGTTTGAACCCCAGTGTAACTACATCAGACCAATCTGGATCAACTTTTACATAACAAATTGTGAGTTGTTCGTCAGTTACCACGGACCACCCCCACCACGCTGAAGGCCAGGTAACCTGGGCACGCCCAGAAGAACCAAGCCTGCAACCATAGGCGGAACCCAAGTGCTTCACCGGCGGAGGAGGAGTGGGGACTGAATTAAGAAGCGGACACCGCATGGTACACGGCATGATCCAATCAGATCATGCCTTCTGGTAGCCCCCTTTGGGAGAGCCAATCAGATCACGCCTTATTACCTATGCGTATAAAATCCGACGAGCCGGCCTCAGCTCCCAGCTCTGGGAGACGGATTTGGGTGTTTCTTCTGATCTCTCTGCCAGTTGACTTGCAGTGAAACTTTTCTTTTGCTCGAAGGCAGGTGCCATGGTCTTGGTTTCTAGGCGTATTGGGAAACGAGCCCATCGATTGTTCGGTAACACCAGCTGTGCCATGGGCATGCTGATGGCTGTGGGCACGGCACTGTGCTGCTGCGTGCCTCAGTTTCCCCATTTGGGTTTTGGTGCTCTATGATCTTACACCTTCCAGGGGGCCCTCCCCCTGCACCCTCCACCCCAAGCTTACTCCTTCTTCCAATACTGAGCCACTGTCGTTGGCTGGGCTTGTAGCTGTCAAATTGTGAAACGGGTAAAGTTTATTGTGCCGGAGGTTTTGGGGACTTCTAGAGACCTGCCTCTAACTCTCATCCTTCTGCCCACCCGCCCTCCAAAATGCAGCTTCAATCTGCCCACTTCCCAGCTCTGCTACTACCTCTTGCCTCCTCCTGGTTTCCCTGAATCCACTTGGTTGCCGCAGACCATGCCACTTCCCTGCTCTCAATCCTCCCATGGCTCCCTATTGCTTCTAGAAAAAAAAAAATCCAAAATCCTTCCTGTGGCTGCCAAATAAAAAACAAATCTGGGATGAGCAAAGGGAAACTTTATTCCAAAAAATTATTGCAAGATGTGTGTGTGTGTGTGTGTGTGTGTGTGTGTGTGTGTATTATTGAAATAGCAGAAACCCTCCGACTATAAAGTCTGTAAGCATCTCAAAAGTCAAGCAAAAGGGTTTTTCTCTTACAGAGGGGAGTCAGCAAGGCTATAAGGAACCAGGTGTGGGGAAGTGGGATCAGGGGGTGTGATAGGATAGTCCATCATGGGCTATTTTACCCAGAGGCCAGCTTGTTCTCAGAAGGGGCCACCGGCTAGCTCAGAGTGAGTGTAGACCAAAGTTTAGGGGTTTGGGGAAGGAGGGAAGCCTAACCAAAGTTTGGTTAACAAACATTTTGTTCCAGTTGATCAGTGGAGACAAGCAGTTCACGTATTTATGAGGCAAAAATGGGAATTTGGAGGGTCTAGGTCTAGCCCTTTCATAGGAAAACAAAGACGTCTGTATTACTCAGGGTTCTCCAGAGAAACAGAATGGGGGGTGGGGGGCGGTGTGTGCAGAAGAGAGATTTATTACAAGGGAGGAATTGACTCACACAATTATGGAGTTTGAGTCCTAAGATCTGCAGTTGGAAACAAGCTGGAGACCCATAAAAGCTGATGGTTCCAGTCTGAGTCCAAAGACCTGAGACCGAGGAGAGCCAATGGTGTAGTTCCAGCTGAAAGGGTGGCAAGTTCAAGACCCAGGAAGAGCCCCTGTTTCAGTTTGACTCCAAAGGCAGGAAAAAGCTGATGACCCAGCTCAAAGATAGTCAGGCAGGAGGAATTCCCCCTTACCTGGGGAAGGGCCAGGTTTTTTGTTCATTTCAGGCTTTCCACGGATTGTGCGGGGCCCACCCACATTGGGGAGTGCAATCTGCTTTACTCAGTCTACCGATTCAAATGTTAAACTCCCCGACAAACACCCTCACAGAAATA